>PVLA01005654.1:46243-141156 GCA_004027455.1 Hydrochoerus hydrochaeris
AAACCATTAAAATATATATATATATATATATATATATATATATATATATATATATATATATAGCTTTAAAGCAGATAAACTTACCTAAGGTCTGCAAAATTATGCTTTCTAAAATCACTAGATCTTGAACTTGTTGCAGGTAAGCCTACAGAGAAGACAGAGAAAACATTCACTGAAAAAGCATAATATTGCATTTCCCTGAAAACACCTAGTCAGAAAACAAGCACTAACATGATTTTTTCAGGATGCTCATAAGCCCTATCCCAAAAAGAAGCCCCAGTTAAAATCAGCTGACAGATGCATTTAGAACATCTGTTGCAATATACAACAGACATGCTGAAGTATAAAACAATATAGAATTAAATATACATATATAAGACTATTGGCATTAATACTTTAAATAAACAATGTAAATTGTAATTAACTATTTGTAAATACTCAAGTGGGCATCTCTGGACAAGAGATAAATGCTTATGTTAATAGATGAATTCAACACCTACTGCCAAATGTCCAATTCAGTACAAACACAACAAACAAACGATAATAAATGGACATGTTTGTGTTTAATACGAGTTTTCATAATTCAATACGTGTACTGTAACAATGGACTATGAGCAGATTACATGGACAAGAAGTGCTCATTTAAGAACATATCTACTTCTAGACACAAGATTGAGGTCAATGGTTCTACGAGAAACAGTCACAAGAAATTCAGTCAGAATTTGGGGTTTGGAGAGTGATGATGTTCTAGAAGATAACATGACAGTTTAAATAGATGTAGATTTTTGTATGTAAATACATGTAGAGTATTGTTTAGGAAAAAAATTAGACATCCCTTGAAATTAAGCCCTATTGAGTCTTTTGGAGAAAAAAAAAAAAAAAGATTTTTTTTTTTTTGAAGACAGGGCCTCCTGCTCTGTGGTGCAGGCTGGCCTTGAACTTGCTATGTACTCCAGGGTGGCCTTAAACTCCCAGTGATCTTTCTACCTCAGCCTCCCAAATGTTAGGATTACAGGTGTATATTACTACCCTCAGTTTGAAGCAAAAAATTAATATAAGACTTGTCTTTTTTGGGGAAAATACAGTACATAAACCATAAACAAGGGCTAAGGATATACACACAGTGACAGGGCACTTGCCTAGAGAAAAAAAAAAGTAAACAACCTCTGTCAGAGAAACCAAAACAATAAAAGCTATGAATGGAGTAGGAGATGGAATAGAAATTGAAATGTAAGCCACATCTCTAATCCCAGTAAGTATAGACTTTTCCTTTATTTAAAAAAAAAGTAACTCAGGGCTGGGGATTTAGCTCAGCAGCAAAAGTGCCTGCCTTGCAAGCACAGGGTCGTGAGTAAAAAAAAAAAAAAAAAAGTAACTCAGAAATAATGCTTTATTCATATATGGTTACCAAAAAAGCACTAGATACTTGGTTCATTTTCATATTTACTGATATTTTAAGTTTCAGAATTCCAATGATTTAACAAGACTTTTTCCAACACTAGAAAAACCTTTCCTACACTATTAAAAGCATGTGATACCAAACAGTTAACTCCTATTAAACCTTCTTTGCAGATAATTTTAAAAAATATAACAATACAAAGGAAAACAAAATAAACAAAATAATTCAGATTTGTGTTAAGCCAAAACTAAAGGCCCTAACCTAGTAGTGGTAAACCTATGACACCTATACTGCAGTGGGCTGTTTATATCACTGAAAGCTGTAAAAAGTTTGCTATCACTGCTCTAACCATAGGTAGCTACTGAGAACTTGAAATACATCTAGTCTGAATTGTAAAATAAGCATGGAGATTTTCTTTTTAACACTGGATTTTAAAGACTAAGTTAAGGGCCAGTGACGTAGCTCAGTGGCCTGCCTGGCAAGCACAAAGTTATGAGTTCGATTCCTAGCACCAAAAAAAAAAAAGTTAAAATAAAATAAAGACTAAGTTAAAAAACGTAAAATATCTAATTAATAACTTTTAAATATGATTATATGTTAAACTGACAAAATTTTAGATACAGAGTGACATAAAATACATCATCAAAATTAATTTCCTGACCGGGGATTTAGCTCAGTGGCATAAACGCCTGCCTTGCAAGCACACAGTTGTGAGTTTGATCCCTAGTACCAAAATAAATAAATAAAAAATAAAATAATTTTCTTTAAAAACTGAGGAACAGCCAAGTGTGGTGGTGCATGCCTGTAACCCCAGCACTCAGGAGACTTAGTCCGTAGGATCTCCATGAGTTTGAGACCAGCCTGCATCACACAGTGAATTTAAGGCCAGCCTGAACTGTAAAGTGAAACCTTGTCTTAAAAAAAAAAAAAAGGAATAAGTCAGCATGATAGTACATTCTTGGAATTCAAGCACTTAAAAAGGCTGAGGCAAGAGATCTCCATGAGTTTGAGGGTAGCTAAGGCTACAGAATAAGTTCAAGGTCAGCCTGAAATATATAGTGAGATCCTGTCTTCAAACAAAATAAAAAAGAAAAGAAAATTAAAATACTAAATTTAAAAATGAGGATTTTTTTCTATGTATTCCAGGCTGGCCTCAAACTCATGATCTTCCTATTCTCAGCCTCCAAAGTGCTGGAACTACTGGTTAAAAATATGAGTTGTTTGTTTTTAGCAGCCTGAGACTCAGATAATAAATTATATAAATAAGCTCTAGAGAAGAAAAAAAAAGGTGGGGATTATTTTATTTTTCTTTTATTTTGTTAACTCAATTGTATGGACCAGAGGCATTTATTAGTTTCAAATTTAACTAAGACAGGCACAGTGCACGTGCCAGTAATTCCCAGCTACTCAGGAGGCTGAGCCAGGAAATTACAATTCAAGGCCAGCCTGCGCAATTTAACCAGATCTCAGTTTCAAAATAAAATGGGCTTGGGATGTAGCTCCATGACAATGCACTTGTCCAGCACGTAAAAGGCCACAGGTTTGATCACCAATACTACACATATACCTACACCCAAACTCCATCTGGGTAAGGTACCTCAAGCCTGTAAACTCAGCCCTCAGAAGGCTGAAACAGGAGAACTACAAGTTCCAGACCAGCACAGGCCACATCATCAGTTCCTGGACAGCCTGAATTAAATGATAAGACCCTGCCTCAAAAAAGAACTAAAAAACAAATAAACAAGTCTAAAGCAGCCAGGCGTGGTGGTAGCACACCTGTAATCCCAGCATTTGGGAGGCTGAGGCAAGAGGCTTGTTGGCAGTTCAAGACCAGCCTGGGCTACAAAGTGAGCTCAAGGCTAGCCTGAACTGCATCGTGAGACCCTGTCTCAAAAAGACAAAAAAAAAAAAAAAAAAAAAGTCTAGAGCAAACTTTTCAGTAAGAGCTACAAGTGCTCCAAAATAAAAAAATGAAAGGCAGACATTGTTGTGCAAAACATAATTAAGGATTACTAAAACTCACCTCTCAAAAAGCCTTCTCTCTGGAATCAGAAAATACATAACTGCATTTATTTTCTTAACAATAACCCATGCATCCATTGCTAAAGATTTAAATAATCTAGTAACAGAAATTTGTTATTTTCCTCTGCAATTAGAATTCTGAAATCGGATGTGGTGGCTCACTCACACCTATGATCCTAACACTTTGGGAGGCTTCAATAGGAAGATTATAAATTCAAGCCCAACCTAGGCAACTTAGTTACTTAGTAAATCACCGTCTCAAAATAAAGAATGGGGGCTGGGGATATAGCTTAGTGGCACAAGCGCCTGCCTGGCAAGCACCAAAGTCCTGAGTTTGATTTCCAGTACCAAAAATAAAATAAAATTAAATTAAATTTTTAAAAAATGGGCTGGAGATAGCTCAGTGCAAAGGCCCTGGGCCCCCAGACCCCTTAATAGTACAAATTATTAACTTCTAAAACCAAGTATTTCTCTCCTTTAGCATAGAAGTCTAGAAAAACGTATGTTGCCATATCCTGTTAGGATTAAGGGAGATGCAACCTTTTAAAACTTTTCTTTAGGGCCAGGAATATAGCTCAGCAGCATAAGCGCCTGCCTGGCAAGTGTGAGGTTGTGAGTTCAATCCCCAGTACCCGGGAAAAAAAAAAAAAAAAAACTTTTATTTAATTTCTCTACAAAATTTTTAAGAAAGTTCTCCATAACATTCAGAGTGAGAAAACAACACATTATAAACACATTTGTGTGTATTTGTTTTTTTGGTACTGGGGGGTCAAACTCATGACCTCACACTTGCAGCGCTTTCACCACTGAGCTAAATTCCTGACTCCATTTGTCTATGTGTTACTGTGGATTAACTTGAAGCTTTCCCACTGAGTGCTTTTTTTTTTTGAGATAGGGTCTCCCTAAATTGTTAAATTACCCAGGCTGGTCAAGAACTTGGGATCAATCTGCATAAGCCTCCCAGAGTGCTAGGATTTCAGGGATGCGGCCCTATCCTTGATTTATATATACCTCTTTATTGTACAGAGAATGGTCTTAAAAATACACATACATGTAAATGGCTACCTAGATATTTATAAAAAGTCAAGAATGAACAAGATGAGGAAATAATTTGGACATAGTAAGTCAAAATAATGAAATACATGCAAGCATAGTTGTTTAGACAAAAGCAGTTGGAATGATGATTGTCCATCTATATATCTGTGCTTCAGTGGTTCAAAACATCTATGTAATGTATTTTTGCTCTTTTTAAAATTTTTCTTAGTACATGCTTGCAATACATAATGATTATATTGATTGTGGGGAACCAAGAAATGTACATAACACATCTGAATCCTTTTCTCTTCCTCCTTCACATCCATCACTTCTTTAAAAAAAAAAAAAAATCTGCTAAATAAATACATGAAGAAATGTTCCCCATCACTGGTCATTCGAGAAATGCAAATTAAAATAGCATTGAGATTTCATCTCACCCCAGAAAGAATGGCCACCATCAAGAAATCAACTGATAACAAATGTTGGTGAGGCTGTGGGGAAAAAGGTACACTGCTCCACTGTTGGTGGGAGTGTAGACTGGCGCAGTCACTGCGGAAATCAGTATGGAGATTTCTCAAAAAACTAGGACTGGAAGTTCCATTCAATCCAGCTATTCCCCTCCTGGGTAGTTTCCCAGAAAAACTGAAAAGGTCATGTCACACTGATATATACGCACCTATGTTCATAGCAGCACAATTTGTAATAGCTAAATCTTGGAAACAACCAAAATGCCCATCAACTGCAGAGTGGATGAAAAAGATGTGGTATTTTTATACAATGGAATACCAGTTATAAAAAAGGATGATCTTGAGGCCTTCATTACCTATGGAGACAACTTGAGACTATCCTAAGTGAAATAAGTAACAATCATGTTTATAAATACCACATTGTGTCTCTAGTGTAAAAAGTAACAGAATGGTAAGAGTAATAAAACCCAAAATGTGTAAGTGCTATTGTAAAAAAGAGAGGAAAAGAAAGTGCTCTAAAGGATATAACTGCATGTATTTTTACGTGTAGATAACCATATTGCTCAGTTTTTGTTGGATCGTTGAGCAGAACTGTTCGCAGTCTCACTGTTTGAATGTCCACTTTGTATACTTTAATTTTGTAACTTGAACAACTATTTCTAAGATGTCAGTATGTAATTTATCAACTAGTGATTTTTTAGTGTTTTTTTTTAAATTATGTATTATTTCTACCCTTTTTTGTTTTGTTTTTCTCTTTAAAGTTAACTTTCATACCTACAGATTAATAGCCAGACTGATAGAAAAAAAAAATTTTTAAAGACAATTATACTAAATCTAGTTGGGTGTGGTGGTGCATGCCTGTAAACCCAGCACTCAGGAGGCTAAGGCAGGATGATTGCCAAGAGTTTGAGGCCCTGGTGAGACTCACAGTGAACTACATAGTGAGACCCTGTCTCCTAACAGAATCACCACCAAAAAAACTAGATCAAGGTACAATTTTAGATATTTTTCGCTTTACTTATATATTACATTTCTCATACAAAAGAAGCCATATGGTATTTAAGATTGTTTGTCTAATTTCCTTCACTTAACATTATGGTCTCAAGGTGAGTCCATTTTCCTACAAATGACTCAGGTTTATCTTTCTTATAGCAGAGAAGTCCATTGTGTATAAACATCACATTTTTAAAAAAATCACATTCTCTTTATCCATTCATCTGATCATGGAGATATAGTCTGCTTCCAAGATTTAGTTATTATGAACTGAGCTGCTATAACATGGGTATGCATGTATCACTGTGGTGTGTCTTTTTTTGTCACCATTTATATATTTATTAAATTGAAAGACCATTACACTTTGAATTAGTTCATGTAATTCTAGGAAGAAAAAAATCTTACATTTGTTATATATGGACAAATTCCTTTGATAAATGGAAGGTAGTATTTCTTTTTTTTGGTATGATATCTTTAGCTCTTTTGGGAAGATACCTAAAAGAGGAATAGCTGGGTCAAATGGAATTTCTATTTTTAGGTTTTCAAGGCAATCTCCATAGTAAGCTCCACAGTGATTATACCAGTTTACATTCCCACCAACAATGAATCCAACATTTGTTACTGAGGAGTAGCCAGGTATGGTAGCACATGCCTGTAACCCCAGCACTGGTTGATTTCTTAATAATAGCTATTCTTTATGGAATAAGATGGAATCTCAGTGTTGTTTTAACTTGTATTTCTCAACTGGCCAGTGATTTTGAGTATTTTTCATGTATTCATTGGCCATTTATACTTCTTCATCTCCTCAATTGGGTCTTAAATTTTGGGGGAGGTCTAATTTTTTTGAGTTTGTTATATTTCAGATACTAGTACTTTCTCTGAAAAGTCCCACTCTACAGGTTCTCTCTTCTCTCTGTTAGTGGTTTTCTTGCTGTGCAGAAGCTTTTTAATTTGATGTAATTTCATTTGCTGATTCTTGGTAATATTTCTTAAGCAATCAGGGGTCTGTTCAGAAAGTTTTTTGTTTATATCTATGTCTTAAACAGTTTTATCCATTTTCTCTTCCAGCAAATTGTTTTTGTTCTTTGCTTTTCAGCATCATTCAATTTAACTCAACAAATTTTCACCATAAAACTTAATTTTTCATTAGCCAAAAAACCAGAAAAACTAAGTTTCCCTTAACTGCCCACATTCAAACTTTAGTAAATCAAAATCCCAAAATTAAGTTACAATTAAAATAAAGAAAAGCAGATTTGTCTGCTGGAAGATAGAATAGGTAGAACTCTTGAAGACTATTAACAAAACCCTGACCACAGAGGAACTATTGCAAAAAGAATCAACAACTGAGATCTGTGTGTGTGTCTTTTTTTTAAAAGAAAAGAAAATGAAACAGAAAGAGGGTAGAAATTGTACAAAATTTCAAAAAACAAAAACCAGTAAGAAATCACTAGTTGATAATTACATATTTTCCTCTTAGAAGTAGTTGTTCAAGTTACAAAAGTAAAGCATACAAAGTGGACATTTAAACAGTGAGACTGCAATCAGTTCTGTTCATCTAGCCAACAAAAACTTAGTAATATGGTTATCAATCCTACACACTTAAACATACATGCAGTTATATCCTTTAAAACACTTTCTTTTCCTCTCTCTTTTTTTTTTACAGTAACTATAATCAATTCTCGTAAACTGTTTAGAAGTTCTCCACACATATAAGTCTCTACATGTATACCTAGCTTTTCTGTATTAGAGGGAAAAACAAATCAAAACAAGTCAACAATACAAATTCCTAGAGAAACACGAAATGAAAAGGACATATAAAACCACAATACTAGGTGATCTACGGTAATTACTATGATGTCTCTTGTTATTTTCAATAAAATTGTCTATATCGTCAGGCATAGTATAATTAAACTTAGCAGTACATAGTACTATTAATAAAAACCAAACATTGGAGACATTATAGGACTTCAAAAGCAATTAATAATCAAATCAGAATGGGTATCCTATTAAATTTTGTCATCTCCAGAGTAGTTGCCTCTACTCTCAGACTTGATACTCTCAAGCATACCAGATTCAAATAAATTCACTCAAGACAAAACAGTTGATATAGTCAATCTTTGCCTCATCTCTGCTATGCTATTTTTCTGTCATTGTTGTTTACTTTTCTCCATTTCACTGTCTGCCCCTTTCATTGAGGCCTTTTTGCCATTGTTCCTGAAATCCTGGTGAGTTTCTTCTCTCTCTCTAGAATGTTCTTCAATATTCTTTGCAGGGATGGATTGGTGGTCACAAACTCCCCCAGTTCCTCTTTGTCGTGGAAATATCTTGTCTCTCCATTAATTTTGAGAGACAATTTTGGAGGGTACATCAATCTGGTTTGGAGGTTATTTTCTTTCAGGGCTTGGATTCTTGGCTTGGCTCTGGGGGATGCAAACTATTAAATCAAGCTCTTCTTTATTTGATAGTTTGCATCGAGAAGTCCGCTGTGATTTTGATGAGTTTTCCTTTATAGGTAATCTGTTTCTTTTCTCTGACTGCTTTTAATATTCTGTTCTTTTGATGGATTTTGGGGATCCTGATTATTACATGTCTGGGTATAGATCTGTTTTGGTTGTAGCTGGCTGGAGTTTTGTATGCCTCATATATCTGAATATCATTTCCTTTTCCTGTGCTTGGAAAGTTTTCCTTAATTATTTCTGTGAATAGCCTTTTTATTTCATTTGTATTTGTCCCTGCTTCTTTGCTCATGTTTTTTATTCTTAAGTTATAAATCCTCTTGTCGTCTTCTAGCCTTTGTATCATTACTTCCTGGTCCCTTGTTATTTTTAAGAGATCCTTCCTTTTGCAATCATACATTGCAAATCTACTTCAGGTTTTGAAGGTCTGTCTTTAGTTTCTGTTAAGAAGTTTTGCCAGCTTTCAAATGGAGTTTTTAATTTCCTGATATTCTCTTTGGATGTTTTATGTATTCTAGATTTTGTTTATATTCTTCATCAAAGGCTTCTTTTTTCTGGGTTCCTCCATTCTTCCATTTGCGTCTTCTTGAGGAGTGCCCAGCATTTCTTTTATTAATCTTCTTATATCTTGCTTCACCTGAGTTAGAATTTCAGATTTAAATTCATCAATGAGGTTACGGAAGTATTTCTTTATTTCCAATGAGGCCGTCTCTGATATTGCATGTTTGCTGCCCTCAATCTCCTCTGTATTTACCTCTTCTGGACTTATCTTTATTTCCAATGAGGCCGTCTCTGATATTGCATGTTTGCTGCCCTCAATCTCCTCTGTATTTACCTCTCCTGGACTTATTTTCCCTGGGTCGGTGGTTGGAGGCTTTTAGTTGTTTTTCTGTCTTGTCATGTTTCCGGTTTCTTTCAAGACCGATGAATGGTGGAGGTCTCGGGACCTTTTCGTATTGCTTACAGTTTTTCTGCAGCGTACTGGCTAGGGGACTGCTGTTCTCTCCAGTCCACTGCTGATCTGTAAGGTACACGCAGGGGCGATGTGGGCCAGTCCCTCCTCTCTAGGCTGGTGAGTATCTTCAGCACACTAGTGTGTGCCCTGAAGGTGTCACAGGTCCGGGACAGCCTTGTCCCTGGCTATTAGGTCCCGACCAGGGATATGGCCCAGCCCAGGAATATCCCACCAATCCACTTTGGGCCAGGAGCCACCGACTGACACTGCCTCAGTTGTTGATTCAAGCCTGTTCTGCCCAAATCCAATATGTCACCTAGCCATTCATCTTGCTCTGGGGAACCCAGTTCCCAGCACTCACCAATGTCCGTGCAGCTCGGTTTGCTGTTTCCCCTCCCTGTTGCAGCACTTCCTCCCACCAAGGGTCTCGAGCTCACCAACTCCTGCTCTCAGCGGGGATGCAACCTCAGCTTGGTTGTGAGTCGCCCAACTCTAAGATGCACCCAGTACAGGGACCAGAGCGAGCTCAGCTCTAGCCCTCCGTTCACACTTTTTCTTTTTTTATTTTCTTTTTCCTCAGTTTTCTTCCTGGTCATGAGAACTCCTCTCCTTTCATCTGGTCTTCTCCATGGTGTTAGATTCTAGCATCTGAGTTGTTTTTCCTCAGAGAGGCTCTCTATCATGCTACCTATCAATCAGCCATCTTGGATGTGTCTCCCCCGTGTATGTCTTTTTGAGACAGAGTCTCACTATGTAGTTCAGGCTGGCCTTGAGCTCACTTTGTAATCCAGGCTGGTCTCGAACTTAAAATGATTCTCCTGCCTCAGCCTGTCAAGTGCTGGGATTATAGGCATGCGCCACCACACCTAGTTCTGAGATCTTACTTTATTAAAAAGATTTGCACAGCAAGGGAAACTACCAACAGAATGAAGAGACAACCCCACAATGCAGGAAAAAAAATGTTTACTAGCTGTTCCTCAGACAAAGGACTATTATTGAGAACAATTCAAAAAAATAAGGACCCTCCTCCCCAATTTAAAGATCCAATCCAAGAATGGGCATGGAGATGAATATGTATTTCTCAGATGAAGTACCAACAGAAAATATATGAAAAGACTTTCAATATCACTGGTCATTCAAGAGACGCAAATTAAAGCAACACTGAGATTTTATCTCACCCTAGAAAGAACAACTTTTATCAAGAATCAACTAATAACAAATGCTGGCAGGGCTATGGGGGAAAAGGAATCCTTCTCCACTGTTAGTGCAACCACTATGAAATCACTGTGGAGATTCCTTGAAAAACTAGGACTAGGTTGGGCATGGTGACACACACCTGTAACCCTAGCACTTGGGAGACTGAGGCAGGAGGCTTGCTGCTAGTTGGAGGCTAGCCTGGGATACAAAATGACTAGCCTGAATTGCAAAATGAAATCCTATCTCAAAAAGAGAAAAAAAAGAGGCGAGGGGAGACCAGGACTAGAGGTTCCATTTGACCCAGCTATTCCCCTTCCAGGTATCTTCCCAAAAGAATTAAAAGCATCACACTACAGTGATATGTGTACACTCATGTTTTTACACATATGCAGTTTGTAACAGCCAAATACTGGAAACAGCCCAAATGCCTATCAACTGGTGAATGGATAAAGAAGATGTAGTATGAGGGGGGAGGTATTGGGAATTGAACTCAGGACCTTGCACTTGCCAGGCATGTGCTTTGCCACTGAGCTAAATGCCCAGCTCTAGATGTATTTTTATGCTATTGAGTACTACTGTACCATAAAGGTGGTTAAGCTTGAGACATTCCTAGCTAAATGGATGCATCTTGAGACCATTCTCGAAATAAATCAGACACACATGTGTAAATACTACATTGTGGGCTGGGGATATAACTCAGTGGCACAGTGCCTGCCTGGCAAGCACAAGGTCTTGATTTTGATTTCCACTGCAAAAAACAAAAAACAGCATTGTTTCTCTGGTGTGAGAAACCAAAAGTATATATATTAGGCATTGTGAAGTAGAAACAAAATGTTCAAGGGAGGGGAGAGGGAAAACAAAAGAAGGTACAAGTAACAAAAACTGAGAAAAGAAGAAAAATATGGAAACAAAGCTTTTGTAAATGGGGAGATGAGGAGGAACTGAAGAGAGGGTAGGAAAAAGTGGGGTCAGGAAACCAACTTATATCATGTCCAGATACAAATTCTCTATGATGAATGTGATCATTATATATTCTAAAATGTACCAATAGGGCCGGGGATATAGTTCAGTGGCACAGTGCCTACCTGTCAAGCACAAGGTTGTGAGTTCAATTCCCAATACCAAGAAAAAATAGATAGCAAAAAAGCCCCCCACCAAAAAAACTCTACTGACTTATGATACTTCTTCGTGACTTTAAAATAAAATAAAATAAACCAATAAAATCTGATATATTAAAAGAAAAAATGGAAATAATGTTTTTGTAAATCAAATGACAAACGGGTTGAAAGGAGGGAAGGGGAGGGGAATGGTAAAAATCAAGTTATATCATATACAGGTATAAATTCACCATGATGAATGTGATCACCATGTATATCTAAAATGTATCAACAAAATCTGATTTTTCTTTTCTCTCTTTTTTTTTGGTACTCATGCTTGCCAGGCTAAAATCTGATTTAAAAAGAAAAACAAATGAAAGAAAAAAAAAAAAAAGCAAAGCAGATTTATAATTAATCAGTTACCTCACTCCTGGTGTCAGGAAGTGATTCTTGTGGATGAAGACAAGTATGTGCAACCTTGATGACATGTTCCAATTTTTTTGGCTGCTCTTCCACTTTAGCAGCTAGAAACAAGGCCGCTGGAGCCACAGACTGGAGAGAGAAAATAAATCATATTTAAGGATCTCAGTTTCAAGTTCTTTCTTTGTCCTATCTTCTCATTCTTGTTTATGCTTTTCCTTCTACTAGTAGTATATTTTCTCCTATCCATTAATCCACTTGCAAACACCAACCCTTCAATAGACTCTCCTTAAAATTATCTGTTACTACTGTTTATGTCTAGAAGACCTAGACATAAACAGTTTTCTAAGACAGGTGCATATACCTGTGTGCCAGATGTGCACACCTGTCATGCTAGTTCTCAGGAGGCTGACACAGTAGGATCACTGCAAACTCAAAGCCAGCCTAGGCTACATAGTGAGTTTAAGACCAGCCTAACTACATAGTGAGACCCTGTCAGATGCATGTATAAATGAATCAAAAATCACATCAAGATCTAGAATTCACCAGTACATGAAATGCATTAATTTTATAGAATTTAAATATCTATCTCACTTTACTGACTAAAACAGACACATTCTAATACTTATTTGTATCTCTGCTTTTACCTATGTTATACTTTTCTAAAGTAAAATTTTCTCCACACATTCAATTCATAGTATCAATCCTCCTTCACATTTGTTTCATAAAACTTGCTGCAAACATTCTCTTTATACCTTAGGACAAACAAAGCAGAACTAATGGGAAATGGGCATGAACAAAGGTGTGGAGATCTAAACAAGAAGACCATTCAGAGTACACTGAATAATTAAATGAAATAGATAATCTGATATGGGACATGAATGATTTTTTTTTGACATAAGATTTTAGAAAAAAATGGAGAATTTAAGAAGTATTTAGGAAGGGTAATTGGGTAATATTTAGGAAAGGTATTTAGGAAGGGTAATTGGGTAATAGATGGAAGAAAGGTAAGTAAGCCACATTTAAGTTTCATTTTGGTTTTAGTTTTTAGAGACAGGGCCTCATTTTGTAGTCCAAGTTGGTATTAAACTCAGTATGTAGCCACACCAGCCTGGAACTTGTGATCCTCGTGCCTCAGCATTCCAAGTAGCTGGGATTACAGCTGTGGACCACCATGAAAGTTAATTAAAAAAATTAATAAACATTAGCAAATGAAGTCTAGAGAAGGCAATTGAAATATAAACAAAAAAGAACAGAAGCAACACCGGAAAACTATTAGTGCAGAGCCAAATATACATGATATTTGAATATAGAGAAAAATCAAATGGGATGTATTCATAAAATTCCACATCAAGCTTGCTTATCAATTGTTTTTTCCATCAAAGTTAAGGCAGATCTCAGAGATATACACTACTTCCTTATGTTACGTCTCTATTTTGTTTGAAATGCTCCACATTTAAATACCTTGTCCTAGCTTAGCATGTCTCCAAAAAATAAATAAGATCAACAAATATAAAAAGCTGTAAGAATAAAGCAGAAGTTACTTTTTTTAGATACTGGAGATTGAATCCAGTCAAGATTCACCTCACCCCCACCCCCATGTTCTGGAATGTGGTATTGCCATGTAGTCCTGCTAAGTGGCCCAGAATGGCTGGCCTTATACTTATGATCCTCCTGTTTTAGTCTCCTGAAGGCTGAAATTACAGGTATGTACCACCACACCAGGCTCCCAATTCCATATATACTGAGACAGAGTTGTCCTAGCTGGCTTTGAACCTGCCATCCTCTTACCTCAGTCTGAGTAGCTGACTGTTCCACTATGCCCAGCTCCTAAGAGGAATAGCTAAATTAGGCATAGTGGTGCAGCCCTACAATCCTCAGCACTCTAGGAGAATAAGGCAGGTGATCATTAAATTCAAGCCCAATCTTGGCAACTTAATAGGACCCTGTCTCAAAATAAAAATAAAGCCCAATGGGCTGGGGATTTAACTTAGTGGCATAAGCGCCTGCCTTGCAAGCATGCAGTCATGAGTTTGATCCCAGGTACAAAAAAAAAAAAAAAAAAGAAATTTGCCAGGGAATATAACTCAGTGGCACAAGTGGCTACCTGGCAAGTGTGAGGTTGTGAGTTCGATTCCTGGTATAAAAAAAATAAAAGAAAAAAATAAAGCCCAGTGTGGAGGCACACACCTGTAATCCCAGCACTTGGAAGGCTGAGTGAGGGAGGAGGACTGCTTTGAGTTCAAGGCCATTCTGGACCATACAGCAAGATTCTGTGTCATAAAAACAAAAGAAACAAAGAAAGAAAGCCAGCGAGCTAGCGAGCCAGCAAGCCAGCCAGCGAGCCAGCAAGCAAGCTGGGATTGGGTTAAATTCCAAGTAACACCACCAACAAAAAAAGAAAAGCTAATATTATTTATTGACTACTTTGCTCAGGCACTTTTTAAATTAATTTTTTTGGGGTGTTTTGTTTTTGAGATAGGGTCTTGCCATGTAGGGCAGGCTGGCCTCGAACTTGCTTATATAACCAAGGTTGGCCAGGAACACTCAGCAATTCCCCTGCCTTAGCCTCTCAAGTGCTGGGAATATAGACATGTGCCACCTCCTCTGGCTAAATTAACTTGCACTGTAGTAAGTTCCAAATCTAGACATTTTTTTAACCCAGGGCATCCAGCAGGTTAAGCATATGTTTTACCACTAAACTACACCCTCAGCCCCAGGAACCTATATTTTAAAATACAACATAAACATATGAACACCCAAAGTATTTCCCCACTTGAAAACATTTAAGATGGTACATGTAGAAATTCAACTGAAGCCGATCATAGTGGCATACATGTGTAATCCCAGCACTCTGGGAAGCTGATGTAAGAGAACTTCAAGTTCAAGGCCAGCCTGGGCAATTTAGTGAGGCTCACCCCATAATTTAAAGTTAAAAATAGACTGGGACTATAGTTCAATGTGAAGGCCTTGGGTTCCATGCCCAACACCACCACCACAAAAAAAAAAAAAAAAAAGGCTAAATTTCTTCTCCTAAAAAGAATGAACACAATTCTTATATTTAAAAAAGAGAAACTAGTCATTTAGCCATGTGCACTAATGAAAAGAAATTTACTTGAGTTAAAAGCCAGGTATACTACCTACCAGGGAATTGGAAATCTATCTTATGAGTCTAGTGGTTACATACATATTACAATGCAAAAAATTAATCGACTTGTACGCTTTAGATTCTTTATGCTGTACTGTCAAACTTTTTTTTTTTTTAATCTGGGGAGGAAGATACTGGAAATTGAAATCAGGATCTCACACTTGCCAGACAGGTGCTGAGCCACTAAGCTAAATCCCAGCCCCAAGTACTGTCAAACTTTAATACAAAATTTTTACCCAGGCATGTAAAAATTTTTACCCATGCTGGGATTACATGCGTGCACCTGTAATCCCAGCATCAGGGAGACTGAGGCAGGAGGACTGCCACAAGTTCAAGGCCAGTCTGCTTTACAAAGCAAAATCATTGCCTCAAATCCCCTCAAAATATTTTCTTCCACAACCCCCTATAACTAACTGTAATACATAAAAGAGTTCATTTAAAATAATCAGAATAAAAAAGGAGTAAAGTGAATAAACAAGGCAATTTTCATTCTTCAATTTCACAAGAACAGTCAAAAGGAAAACTACTTCACTACCTGAAAAAAACCATTTCAGAACTCATCTATCTTGTTTACCAATGAATCCTTTGAACCTATTCAACTAAAAAAAAGGGGGACTGGGGATTTAGCTTAGCGGCACAAGTGCCTGCTTGGCAAATGCAAGCTTGTGAGTTCAATCCCGTCTCCCCCCAAAAATAAATAAAAAATAATAAAAATTTTAAAAGGGGGTGTGTGGCTTCTAGGATACCAGGGCCTTAACAATGGACTATATCACTAGTCATCTCTTTCACAGACTAAATTGCCCAGGTTGGCCTCACACTTCCAATTCTCCTACCTCAGCCTACCAGGGCACTAGGATTTATAGGTATGAGCCACTACTCTTGGCTATAAATATTTCCTGAGGTAATAAATATTTGTGCTTGTAGATATACACAAAAGAACTCTCTCCTATAGTACTGGAAACAAAGTATCCTAGTAAAATCTTTCTGTAGGGTATATTAACAAAATAAAAATCTTACTTACACATCATAATTCCACCTACAAAAATTTAAAAATAACTTCAATATCCACCAATAGTCAACTAGTTAAAGAAATTCTGGTAACACAAAACTAAGTGGTGGCTGGGTGTGGTGGTGGATGGCTCTACCACCAAGCCACATTCTTAGCACTTCATATTTTTATTCTGAGATAGGGGCTTGCTAAGTTGCCCAGGTGGGATTCACACTGGCAATCCTCCTGTCTCAGCCTCCCTCCATAGTGAAACAGATGTGTGCCATTGCACCTGGTACTCACAATCCTGATTCTGCCAATTTCTAATATTACACAAACTACATCCAGCGTCACAGTTTCTCTCCTGGCAGCATTTAAAAAGGGAATTTGAAATCTATCCTAAATCTAAAACAAGTTTCTTGAAAAACAACTAAAATATTTGATTCACAGATCCATATGAAGTGTTCAACTTTAACCTCATTACCTTGGGATTTCATTAAACAAATAGTCTTACCCACACAAAAATCGCATTATGATTCCTATTATTTGAATGTTAATTTGATCATTTCAGAAGCAAAACAGAAAACAGCACTACTTTATTTACTATTCTGTCCAAGGGGGTAAAAATACTTTTATTACTTTACTATTATTTTCTTTTTCTTTTTGTTTGTTTGAGTCAGGGTCTCATTATGTAGTCCCGGCTGGCCTCAAACTCAAGGATCTTCCTGTCTTGCCCTCCCAAGTACTAAGATTACAGCCATGTGCCACTATGCCCAGCTCTTTCCTGCTCTTGAGTAATTTCCCCAGTTGTTATCACTTACCATACCTTCCCTTCAAACCAATCATTCATTTGAATTTTATCAAAGACTTTTGGAAAATCTAATTAACATTCATCTATCACCATTTTACTATTTACCACTTAGAAAGTTATACTTGAATTAATCATGATTCCCCCTTTAATGTTATTCCTCCAACTAAAAAAAAAAAAAAAAGTTGACTTCAACAGCAAATTGACCTAGTCTACAGATACACTAACCCTACCAGAAAACTAGACACACTTCACAGGAACACTCCAAGGCTAGACTGAAAACAGCAGTGTGATACAGAAGAGGACCAACCCTAAATTCTAAAATTCAATTCCCATTTGAGTAGCAAAGACCACCTACAAAATCAGCAGCTGTAATAAACCACCAAATGGTTACAACACACACAAAAATTATACTTACAGTTCGATGAAACTGTGTAAAAGACTGAATCATGTAGAATCGATGCATATATACTATAGCAGTATTAATAGTCAATTGTGAGCTGAAGTATTCAAATTAAGGTCCAAAATCAGGCAGGTAGGCAGTGTAACTCCCAAAAATACAATCTCCAGCTGTTGCAAAAAAGACCAAATGGCCAAACACAGTAGATGGTCCTAAGTGTCCTTATCTCTTCAAGTCAAAGAGCAGTCTGTTTTGTTTCACTAAACTGCCAACTGACAGCATAAGGCTTTCAACAAATATAAATTTTCTGAATAAACAAAATTCTTGGGATGCATTAATCAGGATGGAATATAAACTACACAAACGTTTCAGCCACTTGTCTTCTACAAATCCTGCAATGAAGATTAGTCTAAACTCTCTCTTTAATGTGATTTAGAAGGTTGTCCCTAATCTAGCCTGTGAACAAATATCTACCCCCTCTCTCATCTTCTAAATTCCAGCATTAAATTTAGTTTCACTTCCTTCTGGCAATCTCACTGTCATGATCCCTAGGGCCAAAAAAAACTCTGAAATGATTTGATACTGCTTCGCTGAAGAAAAACTGTCCCGATCCCCTGCCCACCGGCTTTGTGTTTGCCTGTGTCTTTGCAGTGTCTTCCCCACTTCAAAGATAAGGTAATTGAGTAACACCCTCCCCCACCCCGAAAACTTGTAAATGCCTTATTTCCAAAGTGATGACAACTTTAGTAACACACTAACGAAAAGGCATATTAAGGATACACTGAAGCAGATTTTTTAAAAACGGTTTAGTTTGCAGACTGGATGCTTAGGTAACAAATGGATATCAACAGGAAACAAAATGGCAAGTGGACACCTATTTTGAAGCAAGCACATCCTTAATAAGCATTACAGTTAGCAAGACACTTAAATGAAAGCTAAACAAGCTGAAGTTGCAACTAAAGGAAAAAAAATTTTATACACACAGTGGAAAGACCACCACCACAGAATGAAAATACTTTTCCAAACAAAAGTACTTTGGAGAAAAGTCGCTAAATAACTTTGAACTATGAAAATACACACACACACCGGTGTAACTTAAGGATCCAATATTTTGTAAACTATTTAAAAATTAGATACATGGATCTACAATACTAGAAACCTAACCTGATTCTGAAACTCTATAGAACTCATACAATGGTTATTATTTGAAGTCTGAATGCCAAGCATTGTGGAGGGCATAGAATCAAATGCAAAGGATATCCATTTCACAGACAAGATGGTCAAGAATTCGAGTTTTCTTTAACAGCTAATAAGTGGGAGGAACGTATTTTGAACCAAAACTGGGACACTAATTCTTGACTACCGTTAGAAGACTTTCTAGTATTGAATTTCCGGAAACTTTTTACACGTTTAAGTTTGGGAAACAACCGTCAACAATGAAATCTCTCCTAGACTCCTAAATCAGAACGGAAAGAATCTCAACGTCACTAGAGTAGGAGGGACTAGAAACGTAAGGCTAAAACAAAGCCGGAAAAAGATGATTCCTAGCAAGGCTGGTGGCACGAGTAAGCCAGCGGGAAACTGGCTCCGCCTCGCAACCCTCGAGCTAACACTTTCTGCCCGCCCCATCGTGATCTCCCCTCCTCGACATCCAGCTCCTGTCATCTTTTTACTCCCTTCTGTCCCCGCCAGAGCCTGGGCCTGGGCGCCGGAGTATGCCAAGTCCTAGGCCCATGGCCTAGGCCGTAAGGATACACGTTAAGACGTTGTCCCATGTCCTGGAGTAGATTCGCCGCCTGCTGGCGATAAGAAAGTTCTTTATCTGCGTCCAGGCCAAAACGACGGGATGGGCTATTTTCCAGCTGTTCTCGGGTAAAATACCACCGTTTGTTATTATTCTTCCTCTCTTCCTCCATAGTGCTTCAACCAAAAGGCAGCGGCAAAGGCTGCAAGCACTTCACAGCGTCACCTAAGGGGCGACACACATCCGCTGTGCAGAGGCAACCGCGCTGTGACGAACTTCCGCTAAGCGTCGAAAGAGACACGCTTCCGCCGAAGAGGCAGAAAGTCAAAGCTCCTACTTCCGGAATGGACCTCGCGACGCACTGTAGCCCAGTTAACAGCCAGTCTGGGACCAGGAAAGACCTTCAGGCGGGGACGCGCGCGCCAGTCATGTGACGGTTGAGCGGTAGCGTGAAATTAGAAGTTCTCATTTGAAAACCGTTTCTCCGCGCGAGAACTGGGCTGAGTGTTCGCGCCCAGAGCTGAGCCGCGAGGCAGGGTTGTTGACTGTCAAGGCACACGCCCAAGAGCCGCTCGGAGGTTCCTGAGCGAACTCCGTTTGTGGTGGAAACAACGGTATAAAATGAGGCTGGCGGAGGATTTGATAGAGGAAATGGGTGAGCTGTTCGTAAATCTAAAGAGTAATCAAAGACTATGGTCCTTTGTATATCGAAACAAAACAAGTGTGTGTTAAGTACCACAACCTGTTTGAAAAGTCGCTCTGCCTGTGTAGCCAAGGCCCTTTCCATATTTCGGTATAGAGATCAGACTTAAAGGAATAAAGCGAAGTTAATTCTTAACATGTTCCAAGCACAATACTATTAGTACAGTTTCCTTTAATCAATACAAATCCAGGAGCAAATTTTATTTATTTTTTGGTACTGGGAATTGAACCCAGGGCTTTCCGCTCTAAACTATTGTATATCCCCAACTCATTTGTTTGTTTGTTTGTTTGTTTGTTTGTTTTTGAGACGGTGTCTCACAAAATCGCTGAACTGCCTAGGCTGTGCTTAAATCTGCCAGTAGTCTTCTACAACACTGGGATTGCAGGCGTGTACTACCATGCTCCGAAAGAGGTAAAAATATTTTAATCCCTGTTTGCGGATGAATGAACACCACCACGTGCAAAATTTGTAAATTCAAATTCTCTGTCAGATTGTATCTGAGCTCCAAGCCAAGCCTTCCTTTACTCCCAGCAATCTGGAATGCTAAAGATTGCAAATTCTGGTTCAGCATAGGGAATTTAGTGACTTGGCGGGATCCTGTCTCAAAAAATAAAAATAATTTTAAAAGGACAGGGATTGTATCTCAGTGAAAAGTCCCTAAATTCAATCCCCGGTACCAGACAGAAAAAAGTTATAACTCAGCTCCATCATCTAATAGCTGTTTGATTCTGGGCAAGACGTTAACCTCTCTTGGCCTCTTATATAAGGTGTACATGATTATTGGTACCTACATTTTAATTTTGAAATGAAGCAAGTGAAAATTTAATTAGCAGAAAGCATTTATAATTGGTCCTGTTTTGTTTTGTTTTGTTTTGTTTTGTTTTGTTTTGTTTATTGGTACCGGAGAACGAACTCACTACCGCGTGCTTGCAAAGCAGGCGCTTATGCCGCTGAGCTAAATCCCCAGCCCCCTGCTCCTGGTATTTAATGAAACATTCTGCAGATCTTATCAAAGTGGTGGGTTTTTTGTTGTTGTTGTTGTTGTTTTAACATTCTATCGAAATTGAGAACAAGGCCAAAGTCTTCATTTTGGTATCCCTGTGTGCTAGGGATACAAAATAGTACAGATCTCGCCCTAGTAAACAGTAAGTCTTTGTCAAGTAAATGCTCACAGCATCGTTTTTGGGTTTTTTGTTGTTTTGAGGTTTGTTTGTTTGTTTGTTTGTTTTGAAATAAGGTCTCAATGTCTAGTTCAGGCTGGCATCAAACTCACCATGTAGTCTAGACTGGCTTTACAGGGATCCTCCTGCCTCATCCTCCCAAGTGCTGGGATTATATATCTGTGCCACTATGCCTGGGTAAGTATAGGTTTTTAAACTTGTTTTTGTGGTGCTGCGAATTGAACCCAGGGCCTCATGCACAGTAGGGAAAACCTCTACCAGTAAGCCACATGACATAATTCCATTATTGTTGCCATTCTAGCAAATTGTACTTTTTGTTTTCAGAAACTAGTCTCAGTTTACATTGATTAAATTTAGGTAAATTTGGATATTGGAATTTCTTGTTTTGTGTTTTTAATATTTCGAGTTTTGTCATTACTAATTCAGTGTGTTTGACTCTAGTTCAGCCTCAGAAATGCTTCCTTCCCTTTCAGATCATCTTCTATGATACACTCATTGCCTAAAATTAGTATAAGCTCCTTTTAACCCTTCAGAAATTGAAGAATTTAGAAAGGTTGAAATGACTTACTTCAGGTTATTTGGTAAAAAGGTTTATCATTTTAAGCTTCCATCACAAACTTTTTTCTTTTAGTAGAATAAACACTTTTTCAGTTAAATAATTATGTATGTTGTTTTTTTAAATTAATGTACTTATTTATTTTGGAGTTAAAATCCAGGGCCTCCCACACATTAACCATGCTCACTACTACTGAGCTACACCCTCAGCTTCTGTAATTTTTTGTTTTGTTTTTGTTTATTTTTTTGTGGTACTAGGAATTGAACCCAGGGCTTCATCTGAGCTTCATCTCCAGCCCTTTTTTTACTTCTGCCTTTTAGCCAGGATCTGGCTAAGTCACAAAGTTACCCAGGCTGGGGTCAAACTTGAGATTCTCCTGCCTCAAGCTGCGATTGTAGGTGCCTGTCACCATGCCTAGCAGTAATGTTTTTAAACAGCCAAAATTATTCCTTTCAAATCTGTCTTAACTAATCCACTGGCCTATGTTTGGTTCTCTGCTTAATCTCTTGAATTAATAATGGCTCTGTGTTGAATTTTCTATCTTGATTAATTATGCTACTTTTCCAGGAAAAAAATTCTGATATCTGTCAGGCTTAAGGCAATGCAACTATTAACCATGGCTTGCTACCCTGACAAATAGAAGAGGGAAACCTGTGTAAATCAGAATAAGGAAGTGGTCTTTAAGGATACAATTATTTCAAAGTAGCAAACAATAATAACATTATTAAATGCATATTGGGGAATTCTGTGGGAGTTTTTTTGTTGTTGTTATTTGGTTTGGTTTTTGAGACAGGGCCTTGCCAAGTAGTTCAGGCTGGCCTGGACTTACTAGGTAGCCCAGACTCACCTCAAAATCACTGCCAACTGCTGGAATTATAGGCATGTGCCACCAGACACAGATCTAAATATATGATTTTTTGAAGCAGACCTGTATTCAAATACCAGTTATCCCTCCTCCAAACCAGCATAACTATTTGTAAGTGTACAGCTGAGTAGTGTCAACTATGTTCATGTAGTTGTGCAGCAGATCTTGAAATTTTCATCCTGCAAAACTAAAACTATACCTACTGAAAGCTTCCCAATTTGCTGTTCTCCCAAACCCCTAGCAACTACCATTCTACTTTCTGTCTCTTTAGCTTTGACTACTTTAAATGCCTCATATAAGTGGTATCATGTAGAATTTGTCCTTTTGTGATTGGTTTATTTTACTTAGTATAATATCCTACAAAAAAATACCATATTAGCTAGAATGATCTTGAATGTCATCCTTTTGTGTTATTTTGTTCTTTTTTTGTTGTTGTTTTTTGAGATAGGGTCTCGTTATGTAGTTCATGGCCTTGAACTCACTAGGTAGCCCAAACTGGCCTCTAACTCCTAGGAATCTTCCTCAGCCTCCTGAGTGCTGGGATTACAGGCATGCATCACCATGCCTGGCAATGGGGAAAACATTTATGAACATGACTGCTAAAAACCTGGGATAACCAACAAATTGAAGAAGAGTATGAAACTTGCTGGACAAATCTAGGAAATGAAGAGGTAGAGAAATGTATCAATTTAAAGTTTTGAATCAACAGGAAAAAATTATCCTTTGGACTCCAGATGCTAATGTGAACATGACACAACTGGTTTAAAACCAGCTGAAAGCTTTCTTGCAGAAAGCCCCTCCCTCACTGGTCATTATCACTAAATAGGCCCACCAGAGTTCACACTGGATTGAAACCATATGAGTATTGGGATTTGAAGAGAAGCTGCATAAATGTAGTAAGCATAAAAGAATTTGCAGTGATTTCTGTTCCTTACAGAAACATTCAGGGACTAGACTGGAAACAAAACCCTATGCATAAGAGCAATGTAGGAAAATCTACTCTGATTTTAGTGAGAGAACTCACCCTGAAGAAGAGACCTTTGTATGTAAGAAAAGTGTGACAGCCTCCAACATACCTAGTGATGTTCAAATCCATGAAAGAAAGCACTGTAGGGGAAATCCATATGTGTATAAACAATGAGAAAGTTTTCCTTTCTTCCCACTATATTCAGATACATGAAAGAAGACATGCTGGAGAGAAACCCTATGTATCTAAGGAATGTGGAAAACATAGCTTATGTTAATTGATTTCACAGACATGAAAGAATTCACATTGGGGAGAAATCCTATGTATGTAAGCAGTGTGGGAAACTGTTCAGTACACACAATCAAAGACATAAAAGAATTCACACTGGGTGAAACCCTGTGTATGTAAGCAATATGGGAAAGCATTGAGAAGACAGTCATTGTCAAATACATGAAAGAAATTCACACTAGGGAGAAACCCTTTGTGTGTTAAGTAATGTGGGAAAAGCATTCAGTACATACAGCTATTGTCAAAGACATGAAAAAAATTCACACTAGGGAGAAACCCTGCTTATGTGGGAAAGCATTCAGCATAGGCAGCCAATATCAAATATGTAAATGAAGCTACACTGATGAGAAATCCTGTGTGTGTATGCAGTGTGAGAAAGATTGCTACTATTCTGTTTTGTAGGCATAATTTTTGGAGGACCACCTGGACAACTCTCCTTGAATTAAGAGCAATTATATCCACTTTGGCTAAACCTGGCCCTCTCTCTATGTACTGATAAGTAAAGACGGACAGGGCTAGACTATTTCCTTTTCCCTTCCGTTGGCTTTATGCAATTTAAATAGGGTTAGCCAAGGTGCTGATGTCTTTTAATTAAACCAGGTGAATTGAAATGTATTTTTCACTTCCAAAGAGAGTATTTACATAGTTTGTTTTCTTTCAACAGTTGGGAGTTGTCGGACACTAAAAAATAAATTTTGTTTTTTGATTAATTGTTGGGATTTTTTTCACTAGCTTTGGTTTAAATTC
The DNA here is from genome assembly GCA_004027455.1 of Hydrochoerus hydrochaeris. Classification (NCBI taxonomy): domain Eukaryota; kingdom Metazoa; phylum Chordata; class Mammalia; order Rodentia; family Hydrochaeridae; genus Hydrochoerus; species Hydrochoerus hydrochaeris. The sequence goes on from PVLA01005654.1 coordinate 70,680, forward strand.
TTGGTACATATGCTCTTCTGTGTAACTAGATATTTTTTAATTAGATGGTATATTTTATATTAAGGTATGTATTTTTAGAGTTTTGAGAACATGTGCTTTTGACAAAGTTCAGTTAGTTTTACTCAGCTTCCAGATTAGGAAATGTTGTTTTTCATATCCTGACAAGATACCTGCATATATTCCCAACATAACTGTATATTATATGAAGTGCATAATTTTGCCTGTTTTTTTTATATTGGAGCCACTATTATCTTTTACATAAAATGTTATGTTTTCCTACCATCAAACAATACTTAGAAAAATGATGTGTCTTTCACTCCACTCTCCAATTCCATGTCAGTTGAAATCAGCCATGCTGTATATGTTAGTCACATTAATGAGATTTCCAGAAGAAGAAATGTAAATGTACATCAGTTCATTGTAAAGTTTGCTGTTATAAAGGATCTATGTACATAATAAAATATGTAATCATCTTTTTATCATAAATTTTCTATAGTAAACTGATTCTTACCAAATACTTTCTTTGAATTTGGCCAAATTCTTTTGTGTAGAACTGGGATTCAACCCACAACCTTCATACTGAGATACATCCCCCATCCCTTTTTTTATTTTAATACAGGTCTTTTACTAGGTTGTGCTTAAACTTGCCATCCTCCTGCCTCCGCCTTTCAGAGTGCTACAGCTACAGCCATATGCTGCCACATCTGACTTTTTGCCAAACTCTTGAATCAGGGCCCTTCTGGCCCCTTTTTTTATTTTTTATTTTTTTATTTTTTATTTCAAGACAGGGTCTCTGTACATTAAGTTGTCCTGGGGCTGGGGATTTAGCTCAGTGGCATAAGTGCCTGCTTGGCAAGCACAAGGTCATGAGTTTGATCCTCATACCCAAACACACACATACACACACATTAACTTGCCCAAGCTGGTTTGAACTTGTGATCTTCCTTCCCCAGCCTCCTAGAATGCCAGAATAACAGCATATCGCACCACACTTGGCTGAGTGAGTGTACTTTTGACTAGGTTTGGATTTTTTGTTGTTTGTTTCATTTTGTGAGACAGGATCTCACCATATAATCCAGGCTGGCCTTGAACTCACTGGGATCCTCTTGCCTCAGACTTGCAAGTGCTGGAATTACAGACATGTGCCACCATGCCTGGGTTTGGGGGGATCTTCGAGACAAATTCTCACTGTGTAGGTCAGCAACCTGGCTTTGAACTCACTATAGCCCAGGCTGGCCTCAAATTTGAAATAATCCTTCAGTTTCAGCCTCCTAACAGCTGAGATTATAGGTATGTGCCACTATACCTGGCTGTGAGTATAGTTAATACTTTCATTTGCCTTAGAAAGAGGAAAGTAAAACAATGTGACTTAAAAGTCAGAACTTCGTTCATTTGTTAATGACTTGAGCAACATCTTTGTTGAATTTGATTTTTTGGGGTCTTTTTTTTGGGGGGGGGTACCAGGGATCGAACTCACAACCTCACACTTGTCAGGCAGGCGTTTGTGCCACTGAGCTAAATCCCCAGCTTTTGATAAGTCCTGGAACATTGGAAGAATATTTCAATTTTTTGTGCTATTGATAAAGTAATGTCTATAGGTAAGATGCACTTTTAATCTGCATTATTAACATTTTCTGTACTTCCTTAAGCCTGGACATTCAACAAAATGAATAAATCCAGTTTTGTTTAACATTTGCCAATTTTTATGATGAAAAGTCACCATGGCTAATTTCAAGCTACCAGTACCACATTGCTGATTATGAAATTGAGAGGAGATGCACTCCATCACATAATAGTTTCTCTAGACAAATATAACTGAGGAGGGCTTCCAGTTTCAATCTGATGTGTAAACAATTCAGGAGCCATCACACCTAGGCTGAGGATATATATAGCTCAGTAGCAGAGTACTTACCTGGCATGCACAAGGCCCTGAGTTCTAGCCAAACAACAAGAAAACCAGGTGGGCTGGGGATTTAGCTCAGTGGCATAAGTGTCTGCCTGGCAAGCATGAGGTTGTGAGTTCAATACCCAGTACCAAAAAAAGAAAGCCAGGCAAACTGAAATTTAACAACCTTTCTTGTATCCATCAGTGAAATGAAGTCACAGAATAAACCTCCACCCCAAAAAAACTAGAGACAGTCTCCTTCTGAGTGAAATCAGAACAGGAAAACAGAAAATCATGACAATGAGAACAAAAAATACAAAAACTAGCAACTGGTAGAAATACTGATAAAACAATTGTCTAATTGCTGGAGACTATAAATAAATTAGTTTAAAAGATGTTTGTTGTTTTTGAGACAGGGTCTTGCTATGTTGTTTAGGCTGGCCTTGGAACTCACTGTTGTCCAGGCTGGCCTCAAACTGCACAATCATCCTACTGTAGCCTCCCTAGTGCTGGGATTACAGGTGTTTTTAAACTCTAAGGCACATTTTTAAGAAATCTCTCATATTCTGAGAATTTATCTTTGGGAGTCCCACCAGATTCCTACTGTGAAATGTAAGAAAAAAATACTTTGCTTCCAGTAGGGACAGGGAAAAAATAGCCTTTTTTGAGCACCCAAAACTTTCTGCTCATAACAAAGATCTGTACTCAAGGGGGAAATTTTGGAGAATTGGGCTTTACCAGAGTCTAACCAGTGTGGGAAAAGAAAATAACCAAAAGCAGTCTCTTTTAGCTTTCCTGTTTAAAATGTTGGTGATGAGGATACTACACAATTGCGAAAGTCACAGCCCAGTGGTGCAAAAGTTCAATGAAAGATTGAGACTTAAGAATTGTGTACCAGTGGGGTATGGTGGCTCACATCTATAATCCCAGCACTCGGGAGGCTGAGGCAGGAGGATCGTTGCGAGTTTGAGACCAGCCTGGGCTACAAAGTAAGCTCGAGGCCAGCCTGAACTGCACAGAGAGACCCTGTCTCAAAAAGACAAAAAAAAAAAAAAAAAATTGTGGACCAGAGGCAGGAGGCTTACATTGAGTTCAACAGCAGTCTGAACTATGAAGTGAGACCATCTCTAGCCCCAGCAGACCTCAAACTCAGTGATCCTCCTGCCTCAGCCTCCCCAGTGCAGGGATTAGAGGTGTGCACCACTATGCTTGGCTCCAAAAATTTTTTAAAAAGAGCTTAGTGTCAGTTCTTGCTAGCACACAACAAGGCTGTCTGTGGTGGTCCCATCTCTAGTACCAAAAAAAAAAAAATGTTTTTTTTTCATAAAATGATAAATTAAAAGAGAACACACTGTCAGGTGCTGTGAGGGATGGGGAATATTTACCCACTCCTCCAGAGGGCGCACCCCTTCACTGGGACAACAGCCGCCGCCCCCCACCCCGGCTTCAGATCATGTCCTTTCTAGGGTCCTGGATATTTTCTGACTTCTTAAGCACCACCCAGCAGGGGCCACTAGGTGGTGCCCAAGGGTCATTAGGCCAAGCCGGGAAGCAGGCCAGTCACTGGTTCCAGGCTCCAGGAAAAAAAAAAAATTGTGGATCAGGCATGGAGACGCTCGCCTGAAATCCTGGAACTCAGGAGGCTGAGGCTGGAGGATCCTTGCAAATTCGAGACCGGCCTGGGTTACAAAGTGAGCTCAAGGCAGCCTCCCCTTGCAAAAAAAAAAAAAAAAATCGTGAAATGCTCTCCTCAGACCCCCAATATTACAACTATATTAGTAAGGTTCCTGTATACTAATGGAAACTGAAAGAACTTAAGTCCAGACCCTATTTAACAAGGAGCATCTAAGGAAAATTAAAGATTGCAGTAGAGACAAAACAAGGACATTGGGGAAATTTAGGTTCCTGTATACTAATGGAAACTGAAAGAACTTAAGTCCAGACCCTATTTAACAAGGAGCATCTAAGGAAAATTAAAGATTGCAGTAGAGACAAAACAAGGACATTGGGGAAATTTTAGCCTGACAGTGATTGCAAACAGTAAACCAGCTTAATGCCAACAATAGAAACATAAAACACTTGCTTTACCTAATATGTCGTATCTAAATTTCAGTGAAAAAGAATTACAAGGCATGCTCAAAGGCAAAACATATAGTCCTAAGACACAAAGCAAGCACCAGAACCAGACTTCTTAAACCCTAACTTACTGCGTGGGAGAGGCCGCTCAAACATGGTGACTACTGATGATCCCAGAGGCTTCCATGGAGAAATGTACCAGTGGAACATCACACTGGACACAGCAAACTGCAGTGGCTGGTGAGTTACTCAGGTGCAGACAACCCCTAGGAGAAGGCAATTGGCTCGTAGCCATCTTGGAGAGGGGCCAACTGAGTTCAGAACTCAGAGCAGATGCAGGCTGGGTCCGTCTAGTGACTGCTAGTGTCAAGAGGAGGCAGAAATGAGTTCAAATCAGCAAGAGGTCAAGGAGCTGACTTCAAACTAGCAGGAGGCACATGGCATATTGCAGGCTGAACAAGCAGGGTTCTAGGCTCACAGCCAAAAACCTGAACTTCAGTAGAACTAAAGGTTCAGGCTTGCTGGGATTAATCAACACAGATCTGGGCTCACTCTGTCCACTATGTCTACCAGTAGCAAAAGAAAATACCCTGAACGGGACATTTTTTCCTTTTTCCCTCCTGTCTTCTTAACCAGTTTTCCAAAATTTGCATAGTCTTCCTTTATCCTCCAGCCTTGCTTCTAATTTTTTCCTCTTCTATTTTTCTGTTTTCCTCCTAACCATTTTTAAATTTTCTCCCCTGAGAGTAAAATTGCCATACTGAAAGCATATTTATTTTACACAATTTTCTGGTTTGTTTCAGATTTTGTTATATAATCACAAATACAGTTCACACGGCTAAAGGTGATAAATTAATAGTTACCATAATTTGTCATTTTCTAAGCTGTGTTTGATGTTGTTGTTACTGTTGATGGTACTACTTTACTTTAGCTAAGGTGACATAAATGTTCTAATCAGTTGTTCTTCCTGGTATGTCACAACTGAGACCACCTAAGTGTCATAAGAAACACTATAGGCCAATGCCAAAGAACCAAGGGCTAAGCCAAATAGGCAGCAATTTCTCATTCCCAATAAATTGAAGAGGTAGGATCTTGCAATAGACTCAAAATCCAAAAGCAAGCTAAACCTGGAGGACTTTTCTGAGAGGTAGTCATTTCCTAAGTGTTCTAAACACTAGCAATAAGGCTACCTGCCATGAGCAATTTACAAGTATCAACCCAGGAATTAAAAGAAAAGAAAAGAAAATGAGACATTTAAGCAAGATGCAACTCCAGACCTCCAGCTCACCAAAGGCAAACCCAGGGGGCAATGAGGTGGAACAAGTTGAAAGCCACCCACCTGGATTTTCTGAAGTGGTAACTGTGCTAACAAAGCAGATGAATGAGGCCAGATGTGGTGGCACATGCCTGTAACCTCAGCACTTGGGAGGCTAAGGCAGGAGGATAGTATGGGTTTGAAGCAACCTGGCCTCACAGTGAACTCAAGGCCAGCCTGAACTACATAGTGAAACCCGGTCTCAAAAAAAATCCCAAAGCAGAGGGATGAGGCTCTAGAAAAAATCAAATCAGAAATTATCTCAGGGGAAGAAAGGAACCCTTCTCCACTATTGGTGGGAATGCAGACTGGTGCAACCACTGTGGAAATCAGTGTGGAGATTCCCCAAAAAACTAGGACTAGAGGTCCCATTCAACCCAGGTGTTCCCCTTCTGAGTATCTTCCCAAGAGAATTTAAAACATCATACCACAGTGATGTATATGTACCCATGTTTATAGCAACACAGTTTGTAATAGCCAGATCTTGGAAACAACCTAAATATCCACTGACTGAAGGATGAATAAAGAAAATGTGGTATTTTTATACAATGGAGTACTTACTACTCAGCCATAAAGAAAGATAAACTGGAGACTTAGAGGTAAATGGATGCATCTTGAGAACATACTCCTTAGTGAGATTATACATGTAAACATCATATTGTTTCATTAGTGTCAGAAGCTGAAAGAAAAATGTATATGTATATAAAAATAATAGTTAAGATAGTTATACTACTGATTTCTCTAAGGTCACTGAAGAAAAAGATTTGTTCTGGTATTGTTCGGACAATTGAATGCAAATGTCTTGTGCTCTGGGTGAATGATTTGGGAATAACAATGCACAATGTATGTACCGTTGTTGCCTCCACTGACGTGTTTTGAAATTTTGTAGGTTTTTTTCTTCTTTTTTATTTTTATCCTTGAAATAAAATGGATTTGGAAAAAAAAAAAAAAGAATCTCAGATGACTAGAGATGGTAACCATAATGAAAGACGTGGTTAATGACTCTAGAGCAGATACAGATCAATTGACTGGTCATAACTAAGGACAGAATCAGCTGGCTTGAAAATACAGCAGCAGAGCTGGGCATGGTGGTACATGCCTGCAATCCCAGCACTCATGGAGGCCAAGGCAGGAGGACCTCATATTCAAGCCTAGACGGCAATTTAGTGGCTTAGCAAGACCCTGTCTCAAAATAAACAAAAACTCAATTCTAGACAATTTAGAAATCCCTAGTACTGAAATCAAAAAAAGAAAGAAAAAAGAAAATATCCATGTGTTTGCCTAACATGTAAAAGGTCTTGGTTTGATCTGCAGCACTGCTGAAAGAAAAAAGAAAAAACAGAGAGACAGAACTTAAAAAAAAAAAAAAAAAAGACTTTCTAAACAATAAAACAAAATAAACTTATGATTATAGATAGTAGTAAAATGATTAGAAAGCAATGTTTTTAGTATTTTAGTATAATTGCCTTTGTTCTTAAATAATGATCAATTCTAAGTTTTGATAATTTAGTTTTTAATGGCTGAACAACTAACTCACAAAATTAGTGAAATTTAACAAACTCTCAAAAGTCGGCATTGGGCCGGGGATTTAGCTCAGTGGCATAAGCACCTGCCTGGCAAGCACGAGGTCGTGAGTTTGATCCCTGCCCCCCCCAAAAAAGTCAGCATTGATTGGCACTCTGTTCACAAAATAAAATTCACCAAAAAGTATCATCCTTCAGATTCCATTATATGCTGAACACCACCGAGAAAATTTGCAAATATTATTTAATTCTCATAACTATGAGATACTGTCACTGCCATTTTAAAGTAAAAAACAAAGTTAATCTAGACAAAGTCAGATACCTGACATATGGCAAAACTGACATTTGTGCCCAGGTAAAGGCTGTTTCTTCTCAGTACTTTCTGAAGCTTCTAGTATGAGACTGAATAAAGAAAAATATTTCTGATACTTCACTCTCTATTTCTTGAAATTATTTAGCCCATTCTCCATTCCCATTGTGAACCCATATATCCTCATTAAGTAAAGGCAGTGTCAGTGATGTTAATTCTTCAGAACATTGCCATGGTTACCAAACACAGTCCAACCTGGACATTCCAAAAGAGGATAGGGAGCGGCTGAGATGGCCTTCTTCAACTTATATCTGTTAGGATATCAAAATTCCTTTCGGAACAAAAAAAGAGATGCAACTGAAGAAACAAGTAAGGGGAATATACTTTTCTTAGCCACTTGCCACTTCCTTCCCTCCCATGGGCTAGAAATTTATCCACCAAGATCAATAATTGCCTTAGTTAAAATAATGGAGTAGGAACAACAGTATTCATTCAGCTTCACTCCTCTGTTTATTTTTGAGACAAGGTCTCACTGTGTAGGCCTAGCTAGCCTCAATCCCGAGCTAATCTTCCTGCCTCAGTCTGCCAAGTGCTGGGATTACAAGGGTGCACCATCATGCCTGGCTGTCCTGTCATTTAATATTGTTAGTATGATACACAATTTTTTTTTGGTCTTTTTTGAGGCAGGATTTCACTATATAGTTCAGGCTGGCTTTGAACTCACTTTATAGCCCAGACTGGCCTCCAACTCACAGCAATCCTCCTAACTCAGTCTCTCCCCAGTGCTGGAATGACAGGTGTGCACCACCACATTCAGCTAGATGCACAATTATTTTACCCAAATAAATGTATTCTTATGCATTCATTTGCTCATTTAGCCAAATTTGGTGGTGGGGGGGGGATTACCAGGGATCACACTCACAACCTCATACTTACCAGGCAGGTGCTTGTGCTGCTGAGCTAAATCCCCAGCCCTAACCAAAATGTATTCAGCATTCAGCTGTGTGCCAGGTTTTATGTTTGTAAACAGGGTTACAAAATGGAATAGAAAAAGACTTCTGTTACAAAGTGGCTATCTGACAAGGAAGCATACAAACAAAAAGGACATATATATAGGATATGATTAAATTAAATATGGACTACAATTCAGCTACAGAGGAGGAATTACTTGATTTAGGTATAGAATAAGAATCCCTAAGAACAGATTTTTTAGGCCAGGCATGGTGGCTCACTCCTGTAATCCCAGCACTTGGGAGGCTGAGGCAGGAGGATCGTTGGGAGTTTGAGCTAGGCCTGCCCAAACTGCATAGAGACCCCCTGTCTCAGAAAGACAAAAAAAAAAAAAAAGAAGAGGAGATCTTTTAGACAAAATTTCATCCCAGAAATGTTTCCAGAATTGAGTGTTGAAGCAGGACTGAAGTTTGCCAAGTAAACAAGACATATAACACAGACAAAGGAACAGAGACATAGGGAGAGCCATATTAGGAAATTCAAGTACTTGGATGTAGGTGAAAGGTAAAGTGGAGAGGTGTTGGGAGATAGACTTTGAAAACTAGGCAGGGTCTGGATAACTGAGCATCCTGTTGATGTTGACTGTGCTAAGCATTTTAACTTTATAGGAAATTATTGAACTGTTAGTAGTGAGTAAATATTTGATCTGATTATATTCAGAATGCCTAGTTTATACTTCATACACAATAGAGTTCTAAGAAATATTTGTAGACTGAGTGAATGAATAAATGAGTTTGAATGACTAAACGACAGAAAGTTAGAGCTGGGCATTGTGGTATATGCCTATAACCCCAGCACTCAGAGTCTGATTGTTTTTTTTTTTTTTAAACAGTACTTGGTCTTTTACAAATGGAAAGCAGACCAAGAGATAGAGGGAGGTGGGCATGGAGGGTAGGGAAAGGAATGAAAAAAGAATTAAGATATGTTATATACATGTACCAATTCCCCATAATGAATATAATCATTATGTACTACAAACATATACTATATTAATAAAAACAAAAACTTTTTTTAAAAAACAGTATTGGAATTGAACCCAGAAGCACTCTACCACCAACCTATATCACTAAACTTTTTTTTTTTTGTCTTTTTGAGACAGGGTCTCCCTATGCAGTTCAGGCTGGCCTTGAGCTCACTTTGTAGCTCAGGCTGGTGTCAAACTCACAACGATCCTCCTGCCTCAGCCTCCCGAGTGCTGGGATTACAGGCGTGAGCCACCACACCCGCCTCACCTTTTTTTTTTTTTTTTTAACTTTTTCTTTTTTGTTTTTTGAGACAAGGTCTTAATGTCTAGTTCTGGCTGGCCTAGAATTCACAATAATCTTCCTGCCTCAGTTTCCCAAGTGCTGGGATTACAGGCATGTGCCACCACACCCATTTTGGAGTGTTTTTTTTTGTTTTTTTTGTTTTTTTTTTTGTGCCATGGATTGAACTCATGACCTCGCTTGTGTTTGCCAAGCAGGCACTTACGCCGCTGAGCTAAACCCCCGGCCCTTGAGTATTCTTATAAAACAAAAAACTTCCCTTACAGCAGATGATCAGGGAGAGAGAGAAGATGATCCCCCACAAACACATACCTATCATTTTAGGAATTAAACTTTAAAGTCACTGACCTACATCTTTAGCCTTTTTTATTTTGAGACTAAGTCTTACTAATTTGACCAGGCTGGGCTTGAATTTGTGATCATCCTTTCTCAAATTCCCAGCGTGTTGGGATTACATGATGCCTAGCTATTTCTGCCTTTTCTATTTGCACTGTAGTTTAGGTCCTATATGACCTCCAAAAGCCCATGTGTTAAAGGTTTAGTCCACAAGGTGGCACTAGTGGGAGGTGATGGAACTTTTAGGCAGGTAGGGCCTAACCAGAGGGGTCTCTGGTCCCTAGAGGGTGGTGTATTTTTGCTCCCTGGCCTTGAAGTAAGCAGTTTTGCTCTGCCACACATCTCTGCCATGATGTGCTTCCTTTTATTTTGGTTATTACAGCGGTGTGTCTCCTTATCTGAGAGATTATGTTCTAACACTCCCAGTGGAGGCCTGAAACCGTATAGTATCATATGCTGGTTTTTTCTATATATCCATACACTTTACTTATGATAGTTTATTTTGTAAATTAGAAATAATGACTAAACATGATTAACAATGACTAAAAAATTAACAATAATGACTAAACTAGGGTGGCACAAGTCTGTAAGCCCAGCTAAGGCAAGAGGATGCTAAATTCTAGCCCTGCCTGGGTAATTTAGCAATTTAGTAAGACACTCTCTCAAAATAAAATAATAAAGGACTGGGGATATAGCTTAGTGCAAAGGCCTTGGACTCAATCACCAATACCACTAAAAATAATAACTAGTAAAATAGAATGGTTATATCAACATAGTATAAAGTTATTTAAAACTTTTTCTGGCACTTTCCATGTAATGTGTAGTATGCCACAAATAAGTGAAACTGCAGAATAAAGCAAAATTAAGGGTGTGTTTTAATTACCAAGGGCTATTTTTTAGCTGGCCTCAAACTCACAGCAGTCCTCCTGCTTTAGCCTCCCAAGTGCTGAGATTATAGGCATGCACCACCATGCCAGTATGTCTGGTTTTCTTTTTTCATTTTTTTCTTCTTTTCTCCATGGATATTATACTTTATTTGAAATTTTCTTTCTTGAATTAGTTCTGCTTTCTCTGAGAACTTTTTCCTATGAGTTTATTTTGGTCTTTATTTTTCCTCCCTGATCAGTGTCCTCAAATAACTGGTGATCCTTGCCCTTCCATTCTAATTTAAGGACAACTATAACAACACAAAGCCAACTAAAAGCCTATAGAAAAATTTGTCCATTGTGGACTTTACTGGGATCTTTCAATCTTTACAGTTTCTCCAGGGGAGTATCCTATAACTTCTGGATATATGCTTGTCTCTCAGCATACTTAAAACCAGGACAGGAGAAGGAGTTCTGAGAACTGCACTTCTACAGATATTGACTTTTCATTTAATCATCATCTTTTTCAGCCTAGTACCATATGCCAACCCTCCAATAAATCCTGTCCAGGGACAGTGCCTCCAAGGTTTAGTTCCACCAGAAAAATTTTCATTTCTTTATAAGGAAGGGTGGTTTGTCTGATTGTTCCAAATGCCCTGTAGACAGATTTTCAGTAACCATCTTCCTCAGACCTGTTAATTACTCCTATCTTCTGTGGTACTCACTACATTCTGAGTCACTCGTATGAAAGCTCAACTCTAGATGTGTCTCCCACTACAGATCTCTGGTAAAACCTGTATTTGTTAGGTTAGTTGTCACTCTTGTATCCACTTTCCATTTTCCAGAAGATATTTCTACTAAAATATCTCAATACTATTTTATCTTTTGTCCTTGAAGTTTCATGCTATTATGATAAATGATGACATCATTTTAGCAAATTGGAGAGGGAAAAGAAACTAATATGGTTAACCTACCTCTTTTTAAAAGGTTTATTGATGGCATAATTTCAAAACTACAGAAAAGTTTTAAGACTAACACAAGGAGCCGGGCATGGTGGCTCACACCTGTAATCCCAGCACTCGGGAGGCTGAGACCATTGCAAGTTCGAGACCAGCCTAGGCTACAGAGTGAGCTCATGGCCAGCCTGAACTGCAGAGAGACCCTGTCTCAAAAAGACCAAAAAAAAAAGACTAACACAAGGAAATTCCCTACATCCTTTACCCGTTGTTAATGTCTTATAATTCTTTGCTTTGTTGCTTATCTATTTATCTAACACCTATTTTTTCCTCACTTCACAATACATTGATCATATTGTATCCTTTACTCCTAAATATTTCCATTTGCATTTCCTAAGAAAAGTAATCCATCTGGGCTGGAGATTTAGCTCAGCAGCATAATCACCTGCCTAGCAAATTCGAGGTTGTGAGTTTGATCCCCTGTACCTAAAATAGAAAAAAGAAAAAAACCCATAATACAGGAATTAATTTAACAAATTTTAAAATTGGAACAATATTAATATCTAATTATCTATAATTCTTGTTCTGATTTTGCCAACTGTTCCATTGATATTCTTTGTAGCAAAAAATTTCCTTCCAGGATCAAGGGTTGCATTAACGACTATGACTCTTTACTCTCCTTTAATTTGGAACAATTCCTCGACCTTTGTTTCATGACACTGACATTTTTGTAATAATACAGCCAGGATATTTTGTAGAATATTCCTTAATTTGAGCTTGTCTAATGTTGCTCCTGGTTGGATCTATTTAAGTATTTTTGGAATAAGTGACATCATATCCTCAGGCTGCCGAATCAACAGGCTCATAGTTGATGTTTTTATCCCACTATTGGTGATGTTAACTTTGACTATTTGGTATGCTAATTTTTTCCACAGTCAAGTTAACATTTTCTTTTTGTAATTAATAATTATTTCTGGGATGATACTTTCAAAATATATATAAATACCTCATTTTGTTTTGTTTTGTTGAGACGGTCTCACTACAAAGTCCAGCCTGGCTTTGAACTCACTAGATAGCCCAGACTGGCCTCAAAATGTGGTGCTTTTCCTGCCTCAGCCTCACTAGTGCTGGGATTACAGGCATGTACCACCTTACCTGGCTGTAAATTTACTATTCTTCATCCAACTTTAATTCACTAGTTTTAGCATCCCCTAGGGGTTTTATATGAATCAGTTGTTTTCATGATAGTTGTAAAGTGGTAATTTTCTAACTATAGTCCATTTTAACTCAAAGTTTCCATCAGTGTTTAAATGACCCATCTTTATTGAATCTTTTCAAAACATTCAACTTAGTTTTTACAGAAACCACTGACTTTTTAAAACCAATGACTTTTTTCACACATATTTTATTATTTTAAATAATATTTCATAAAATTACAAATTTGCAGTCATAAAGTAAAACCAGAATAAATTGTTTGGAAAAAAAAAGCAGACTTGGTTAGGTCATCTTAATTATTAATAAAAACTTAAATGCCTTGTTCTGGACCAACACAGAGACGCCTAAATATTTACCAAATTCAATATGTGAGCCAGGAGGCACAGTAGAGGAAAATGTCAGATCCCTTTCCAGAGGCAATTTAGATTTTTAGCATTCCTTGAAATATCACCCAAAGGTAATAGTACATGAGAGAACTGACATGCTATCCTAAAATTGGAATGGAAATGCAAGGAAATAAGAATAGCCATGGTAGGGCCAGGGTATAGCTCAATGGCATAAGCAACTGCCTGGAAAGCACAAGGCCATGAGTTCAATTCCTGGTACCAAAACCAAAACAACAACAACAACAAAAGAATAGCCACAGTAAAGTTGAACAAAGACAATTCTCAGTTTAAAATATTCTACAAAGATATAATAATCAAGACAGTATAATACTGGCATAAGAATTAATATACAAACCAGGCATGAGAGTGCACACCTTTAATCCTGGCACTGGGGAAGATGAGGCAGGAGGACTGCGGCAAGTTCAAGATCAGCCTGGATTACACAGTTCAAGGCCTGCCTGGCATACATAGCAAGATCCTGTCTCATGAAGAAAAAAAAAAAAAAAGACAAGAAAAAAGAATTGACATATAATCATATAATCCAGGTGTGGTGAGGCACACACCTGGAATCCCAGCACTTTGGGAGACTTAAGGCAAAAGGATCCCAAATTCAAGCCCAGCCTGGGTACTTTTGGGAAACCCTATCTCAAAATATAAAGTAAAAATAACTGGGGATACAGTTCGCCGTAAAGGCCTTATGTTCAATCTTTAGTTCCACCAGATGAAAAAAAAAATGACTTATAGACCAATGAGGTAGAATTCAGCGTCTAAAAATAGGGGTAGAAGAGAAGGAAAAGGTGAAGTAAAAAGAATTAAGATGTGTTATGTACATGTACCAACTTCCCAAGATGAATGTAATCACTATGTCCTGCAAAGAGGTACAAAAGTTGTTTTTTTTTTTTTAATTTAAAAAATAACCCCTTACACTTATGGTCAATTGATATTCAGGACATGTACCTAAAGAATTCAATGAAGAAAGAATAGATTTTTCAACATGGTGCTGGAAAAACTAAATATTCACATGCAAAAGAATGAAACTGGACCTGTACATCATATTATATGTGAAAATTAACTCAAAATGGATTGTAGATATAAATGTAAAACTACAATTTTAAAATTCTTAGAAGAAAGCATAGGAATTAATTTTTATAACCCTAGAATAAGTATCTTAGATATAACACTAAAAACACAAGTGACAAAAGAAAAAATAAATTGGACTTCAGGAAACTTAAAGCCTTTCATAATGTTTACATTACAAGAAAAATTTAAAATGAGTATAAGGCCTCATTAAATCAATAATGAAATTTGTTGAACAGTTTTTTGAGACAGGGTCTCATTATAAAGCCTAGGCTAGCCTTGAAGTCTCATTTCTCCTGCCTCAGCCTCCAGAGTGCTGGGGTTACAGGCATTTGCTACCACACCCAGCTGTTGAGTGGTTCACAAGCAGGAAAAATGCTGTATCAGGCTCAGTGGTACATACATGTATTATATAGGCTGAGGCAGGAGAATGGCATTTGGAGGCTAATCTGGGCAGTGTAGCAATATTGTGTCTCAGGGAAGAAAACCTGTGTGTGCACGCACAAACACACACACACACACACACACACATAGAGCTGGGTATGTAACTCAGTGGTAGAACACTTGCCAGGCTAGTATGTGTCAGCTTTTGGATTCAATCCACAGTTCTGCAAAAAGAAAAAAAAAAGTTGGCAGAGCTTAGAATCCAGACAATATGTATAGGAAATTTTTTCAAACTTCTAAAATACAAATAATAGGCCAGGAGTTTATCTCAGTGGCTTAAGCACCTGCCTGGCAAACACAAGGTCATGAGTTCGATCCCCAATACCTAAACAAATAAAAAGTAAATTAAATAAAATACAAATAATTCCATTCTTGAGAGCACAGAAATCAGTGAAAATAATTTTACAATACCTGAACAAAACTGACAAAATAACATAAGGAATGTAATACAAAAGATGAAGCTGGCCAGGGATTTAGCTCACTGGCATAAGTACTTGCCTTGCAAGCACAAGGTCATGAGTTCGATCCCCGGCACCAAAAAAAAAAAGATGAAGCCATAAACTGATATAAATATAAATTAGCAAACCCAACTAGTAGATACAATTTAAGAATATAGCCAGGCATGGTGGCGCATGCCTGTAATTGCAGCACACAGGAGGCTGAAGCAAGAGAATTGCTGCACGTTCAAAACTAGCCAAGGCCAGCCTGTACTGCATAGTGAGACTATCTCAAAAAAAAAAAAAAAGAATGTATTGAAGACAGTCATCTACAATCAGGGTTTATTCCAGGAATAAAATGATGATTTTATATTAATACATTATACTGTATGTCTAATATAGATATATACAACCTCTGACTAGAAACTAAAATGACAATTGCTTTTTTTTTTTTTTCATTACTATGGATTGAACCCAGGGGCTCACACACGCTAGACAAGGACTCTACCACTGAATTACATCTCCACCCTTGAGTTGTTCAGTTGGTTGGTTTTTTGAGACAGGGTCTCACCTTGTAGTTCAGACTACTATTGAACTCACTATATAGCCCAGGCTGGCCTCAAACTTGTGGCAATCCTCCTGCCTCAACCTCCCAAATGCTGGAGTTGTGGGATCACAGACATGCACCACTACACGCAGCTTCCACCTCTTTTTAGTTTTGAGACAAGATCTTACCAAGTTGTCTGAGCTGACCTTGAATTTAAGATCTTTCTGTTTTAGTCTCCTATAGCGTGAATTAAAGGCATGTGACACCATGCCTGGCTGAGAGTTGGTATTTTTAAAACACTTTGTTTTCTTTTCTAACCAGAATTTGAGAAATTCACAAGAAATACAGGGAGATTACAAACAAAATACAGCATTCTCTTTGGTTTCTAGCAAACCTATATCCACTTTGCTTTTGTCTGTCTGTCTCTCTCTCTTTCTTTCTTTCTTTTCTTTTTCTTTCTTTCTCTCATTTGTTCCTTCCTCCTTTTCTTTTCTTTTTTCTTTTGGTGGTCCTTTTTGAGACAGTTTCACTATGCAGTTCAGGTGGGCCTTGAACTCACTTTTTAGCCCAGGCTGTTTTTTTAACTTAGAGCAATCCTCCTGCCTTAGCCTCCCAAATTCTGGGATCATATGCATGCACAACCACACCAGGTTTGTCTCCTTTTCTCGTTCCCATTTTTTTTTTCTCTGAGACAGGGTCTCACTATGTAGTGCAGGGTGGCCTAGGACTCAATGTAGCCAAGCTGGCCTAAAACTCATGGCTGTCCTCCGGCTCAGCCTCCTGAGTGCTGGGATTATAGGCACCTATCACCATTCCTGGCTTGTCATCTCAATTTTTATGTGTATAAAATTCAGGGAACCCACAGTTGATTTATTTCTCGTCCTTCGTTCCACAAGCCAAACAATTTTGAAAGACTGTCATGTGTAACCCACTCTTGTCTCCAGAATAATTCGTTGGATTCCTTGGTCCTCAGTTTCTGTCTAGCTGATTTCACCTTGTTTCCCCGCTTATCCAGTTTTACTTTCTGCTGTTTAAAGTATCTGCCATTAACCAAAAATATTAAGTAGAAAGTTCCAACAATAAACAACACATATATTTTAAATCGTACACTGTTCTGAGTAGCATGATTAAATTTTGCACTGTCCTGCCTAAGACATGAGCAATCTGTCTGTCCAGCATGTTTGCCATATATGCTACCACCTGTTAACCACTTAGTATCAGTCTTGGCTATCAGATCTGCTATCAAGTATCACAGTACTTGTGTTCAAGTAACTCATACATAGTAGCCTAATGCTACTTTGCAATGTCTGTGTCATCTACCTCACTTCATATCATCATGCAGGTATCATATCATCTCTCAGCATCACAAGAAGAGTAAGTATAGTACAAAAAGATATTTTGAGAGACAGACCACATTCATATAACTTCTATTGCAATCTTATAACTGTAATGTTATTATTAGTTATTGTTAATTTCTTATAACTGTACTGTTATTATTAGTTATTGTTAATTTCTGACTGTGCCTCATTTATAAATTAAAGCTTATTAAAGGTATTTATGTACCAAAGAAAGCATGGCATATATAGGGTTAGGTACTGCCATGGTTTCTAGTATTCATGGAGAATTTTGGAATATATTCTCCATAGATAAGGGAGACTACCGTATATTCTTTAAAAACACTTTACTCTTTCCTGTCCACTGCCAAGTCAACCTGTTCCCATGCTCAAATCTTTGGCTCCTGGGAGGAGCCTTTAATAGCAACTATAAAAATCAATCTATTAATATTCACCCTATTCATTCTTTGTTTGTGCATTTTGTCTTTTTGAGACAGGGTCTTGCTATGTAGTTCAGGCTGGCCCTGAGCTCACTTTGTAGCCCAGGCTGGTCTTGAATTTGCAACAATCCTCCTGCCTCAACCTCCTGAGAGCTGGGATTACAGGCGTGTGCCATCACACCCAGCTATATTCTTAACACTTTTACTGTCATGATATTTTTAAGTTACAATCTTTCTTTAAAGGATAGGTTTTACTCTGCCAGTAGATGTGAGTGTATTAACATCCAACTAAAAAAGGCCCACTCAAGCTTTTCTTATTATAGTCATAAGGAAAACTCATAGAGGTGAGTCAACACATGTAATCAAACATTCTGCCAATCCCTGCCTCCTCCTTTCCTTTTTCTCCTGCTTCTAAACCAAACTAGAAAAACCAATGAGGGAAACAGGGTGTGGTGTGCATACTTTGGTCTATCCTCAACTTCAGGAATTCCGTTTTATGAGGTACCCCATCAGCCCCATTTGAAGGGGCTAACTCACACTAAACAAATTCATAGCACCTCAGTTTCCTCAGCTGTAAATAGAGATAATTTCTTTTGTTGTAGACATAAAATGTATGTCATACATCCAAGAGCTATCATAAAACTATACAATGGATGATTAGAGGAAAAGTCATAAACTATATGAAAGTTAACTACTTGTATATGGAATATATACCTTTGCTATGACTGGGATATCTTTGCCCACTGCTTAAGACATATCTGCCAGGATAACAAGCTATCCTAACTAATAATAACATATCCCTGAAAAGCAGTATTTTTAGCCAGAAGGTTCCTAGAAAAGAAGTGCTAGCTAGCTTCAAAGCATACTTCTTCTACGTCTTAAAAGGCAACTACAACTGCCCACATAGAAGCACTCCCAACCATAACTAGAACTCATATTCCATCAGTTAGCAGATTGCAATCCTTCCCAGATTCACACTTCCTAGCCTTCACGTGGATTGCTCTGCAGGTTTGGCCCAGCTTCCAGTGTTTGTCCAGGACCTTATGGCCTGGTCTATTGAGTCTCTGGCTTTACCTTTTGACCTGTCTAGAGGTGTATATTGTTATATCTCTGTCTTTTCCTTTGTTCAGTCTGACTCACTACCTGCTTTGAACTCTGTTCTCTCCACTTTTACCTTCATAGCTAAACACTTCTCCTAGTCTAGGAGTATCTTGATTTTAATTTTAGACAGATTCCCTCTAATCTGGACCCTTTCTAAAACAACTGCTTTACCTTGTTGTCTGAAGACCCTAGAGCAGGTGAGAGCTTACCCTAACACAAGGACATTGCCCACTGATAGTCTCACAGGTGAATGGTGATAGGTGGTAAGGAAGAGAGATTGAGATCATGCTGTTTTGGGGGAGTTTTTGTTTTGTTTCTGCTAGTTCTTGAGACAAATGACCTCTTTGCCAGATATTCTCCAGTAGCCATAGACACACTGACCTCCAAGCTTTGTATATCCAAATGGCTTCAGTCCTGTTTCCTGCAGTACTAGTTATCCTTATCATTCTCCTTTCCATAAGAATTCACTAAGAAGTCCTCAGAGTTGCTCTCACTTCCAGTTCTAAATGAATTTTTTCAAAGAAAGGCTAAATCTGAAGACTTTGGCAAAAACTTAACATATATTTCCTGTATTCTCCTTTTCTGATCCTGATCCTGATTCTGATTCTGATCCTTCAGAGGAAACAACAGGTGATTTTTCCAATCCTAGCTGGGATATCTTCTCAATCTCCTAGGCCTCTTGGCCTCTCTGCAATGCCTGGTTGGTGACCTACTTGTTAGGAGATGGCTGGAGATGCCACTTGTAGACTCCAGCAGAGGGCGTTGAAGTTTTGGCTTTTCAAACAGGAGCACGAATGATACCATTCAGCCAAGAAAAGACTGGCCAGTGCTTGAGCCCCTCTGCCTTTCCAAATGGCTAGACTTACTGAAGTACTGAAGCTACAGAATTATATCTTGGAAACAATCTGTACTATATTGAAACTTCTACAGACCACCATGCCCTATCTCTGTGAAACTGTAGTGGAATATATTTATGCTATTCATAGCCATTCTGCCAAAGTCTAGGGAATGGGCTACAAGGAGGTGACCATGTTTGTAGGCAGCAAACAGGCCATTTTTTCCAAAGAGACTCTGCCTTTCCCCAACTGATCTTCTCTCTGGAACTGCTTTAATACACTAAGGGTATGACCCGCAAATTCTAGACCTCTCTGCTCTCACATTTGTTAGAACTTGGGGAGGCAGGTTTCCACACCCGTATTAAGTCAATAATGTCATATCCCTGACTCAACTCTAGGCCACTTCAGGTGATCAGACATCCTTGACAGGACACCCACAGTTGTATACAGGGGAGCCCATCATGAGGTAGTTCTATTAGTTCAAGTGCTCAGTCTTTCCTGGAAGCCCTAATTATTTTAGGAGGTAGTTTAGTAGATAGGTAAAAGCCTGGGCTCTGAGGCCAAATTTATTGAGGTTTTTGTTTGTTTGTTTGGTTGGTTGGTTGGTTGGTTGGGTTTTTTTTTTTTTTTTTTAGTTTTGTGTGTGTGTGTGTGTGTGTGTGATTTTTTGAGACAGGGTCTCACAATGTAGCTCAGGCTGGCCTCAAACTCAAGGTGATCCTCCTGCCTTGGCTTCCTGAGTACTGGGATTACAGATGTGCACTACCATGCTCAGCCTTCTTGGGTTAATTTAAATATATATCTCTACCATATGCTTGTTACATGACCTTGGGCAAATAACCAAACTTCTCTGTACCTGTAGCTCCTCTTTGTAAACTATTAGTACTTACAGTTGTACAGTTGTGCTAAGCACATTCATTAAGTATTTTCTATTTGTATTGTTACTATTGCTAGAAAATCCACCTACTCCACTTTCTATCAGCATTAGGTTCTGCTGCTGTGTCATGCCTTATTTACTCCCATTCTTAACAAGCACACCACTGAGATTATTTTTGGACATGGAGGCAAAAGAAATGTCCCCAAATGGAAAACATACCCTGGGGATTGGTCTGGTTTCCTGGGCTTATGGGTCTGTCCATTTTCTCTCAAAGCACTGATAATCTCATCAGGGAAGACAGTGCATGGTATTCCTCCAAATATACTTCAGCCAATTTAGTACATCTTAATGCTCTAGCTACTTCAGGAGAGAATTAATGCCCAACATTTGATATAGCCTCCTAGACATGAATCATTTTAAAAATATATACCATAACGTTTTCTCTCAGGCTTTGTGGGAATTTCTAGTCAGGGTGGAATTACTCTTCGTGTAGCAACATTAACTCCAAGACAACTGCAAGTAATGTGTATTGGATATTAGTACCACTATGTCCCAAGCATCTGGAATCAAATCTTCATCTACAAGGCTTTTGGGAGCCATTAAGGTAGATCCATTCTAAAAATTCTTCAGCCTGAAAACATTGGGACCAAGAACCTTCAATTCCAATAGAGCAATTGAGCCAAGCAGTGGGTAATTAAGATTCTGTGATCACTCGTAGGTCACAGGGAGGCCTATAGTACTGAAAACTTTGCAACATTAACTTAGATAAGTGAAAGATCTACTCAAGGACTGGGGATTTAGTTCAGTGGCTCAAGCGCTTGCCTGGTAAGCATGAGGTCGTGAGTTTGATCTCTGGTACCAAAAAAGAAAAAAAAAAGATCCATTAAAATATTGTCATCCTACCCAGAATGTCCTCTGTAGGGCACTGAAACATTAAATGTAATTTTATGGCAACTCCCAATTTATGGCCCAGTTTTAGAAAAATCTACTCATGGTACTTCCTGTTTACTAGCAAAGACCAAAGTGAGATGTTAAGTGATTAGGTAAAGAACATATTATACTACCTACCAACAAGTTGGTTGATTCAGACTCCTTGCTACAGGAGTTTGCTTTTAAAGAGCACATTGCATCTCCTACCCAGGACATTCCACAGTAGTTATGGCATAATTGTTACCCACCCATGCCACCCTTTATCCCAGGTGCCTTCCTAACCTTGGCTCCTGGGGAAGGCTATGAGTTACCAAGAATATCTCCCAATTTGCCAAAAATGAAAGTAAAGTATATGCCAAATAAAAGAGAAAGGCATTCAAGTGGGTGATACTGTCCAGCACACCTCCAAGCACACAGCATGTGGGAAGCCGGGGGCTCACTGCTTGGACACTTTGAGGTAAGAAAGAAAATCGTCTTACAGTATCCTTACACTCAATCAACCTGAGGCCTTGCAACTAGATAAAGAGCTCTATTACCTGAGCTCAGACCAATAATTACTCTCAGTCTAGAAATAGGCTTTTGTTCTGTTCTTTTTCCTCAATCTGCAGCTGTTTGTCCATGGACATTCTGCCATCCCCACCTTGTCCAAAGGTGAATGACCAATCTTTTGTTGTTGTTGTTGTTCTGTCTTTTTGAGACAGGATCTCACTAAGCAGTTCAGGCTGGTCTTGAACTCACTTTGTAGCCCAGGCTGGCCTCGAACTCGTAACGATCCTCCTGCCTCAGCCTCCTGAGTGCTGGGATTACAGGCGTGCGCCACCACACCTGGCTCTTGAATGACCAATCTTAAATGATAACTGGTTCCTTGTAATAATCCCTCCTTACTATAGTCCAGGGTGCAGGGAGTAAATAATCCCTCCTTGCTATAATGTGTGGTGAAGTACCAATCGGTCCCCTGGTTCAGTCCAGGATTCCAGAACTCCGTATTCAAATCAAGCCTTTAATACTACTACCTCTAAGTCCTCAACTGTACAGGGAGGAGGTTCAAATGTGCCCCACTCTATTCAGATACAGAATGTTAAAGAAGATTTTGATTGGAGGGTAAAAGGGAAAAGAGACAGAGATGAGTGAGTGTGGCCAACCCAGAAAGAAGTGGTACAAGGAGCTAGGAAAGAATTCTGGAACCGTAAGTAGCATTCCCACCTTCTATCAGATGAGTCAGCAATCCTTACCAATTTCTAAGGAGAATAGAAGACACTGATCTAGTTCCTAACAAGTATTAATAAGCAAGTAGACTAAAAATCTGAATAAATGGGAAAGAGCCACTACTTCATGAATACAACAGAGGCACTGAAACATCAAATGCAGGGCTGGATTTCATGTTGCAACAGAGACCGACTAGAGGAGATAAGGCAAGGAGCTTAGCCTTTTCATTTGGATGATGGGATGGATGGATAGCCAAGAGGCAGAAATCTTGGAAGCACCCTTGACCCCTTTCTCCCAGCTCCTTCAAGTATTGATCTTTCGTGTCTTAAATGTTTCTCAGATCCAGTCTTGTTCAAGATTCCGAGATGCAAGCCAAATCTAGCCTATTAAAGTCGAATATAATGTATTAAAATAATACTGGGCACCACATAGAAATCTTAACAAAAAATGGGGACCCGAACGTGGTAGATACTAACAAGAAACAATGCTGAGAATTAGGCCACAGATATGGTCTGGCACAGACATTACTGTCTGTACATTGGTGGGTACTTCTGGCACTAAGGACCTGGACCCTGGATACTGCTTCAAGAAACAAGAACCAGTGTTTCTGTTCCCAGTGCCCATCACTGGCAAAAAATTGGAAGGCCTCGCTTCCTTGCAACTTAATCTCTGAGCCAAAATCTGGAGATGTGTTTAACTGGCCTAAGTAAGTGTTGGTTTGGTTTTTCAAGGCATCTTGCTATTTGGTCCAGGGTGGCCTTGACCTCACTATGCAGCCTAGGCTGGCCTCAAACTTGCTGCCATCCTTCTGCTTCACCAGGAGTGCTGGGATTACAGGCATGTACCACCACACCTAGCTGTTGTTTTGTTTTTTTTTGCAGTACTAGGAACTGAACTCGAGACTTTGCACTGAGCTATATTTGCAGCCCTTTATTTTTTATTTTGAGATAGGGGCTAAGTTGCCTATGCTGGGTTCAAACATGCAATCCTACTTCCTCACCTCAGAATGTGGGGTTACAGGCATATAACACTACATCAAGCTCTAGCCAAATGCCTTTGTCCATGCCTTTGCTGTAGGAGAAGCTGGGTAAGGAAAATATGGTCTTTTCAATCTCTATAGTGAGATATGGGTTTTGTTTCATAATAGGTGATCCCAACCATAACGAATACTAGGCAACTAGTATACTACCTTTTCCAGCCCTGTCCCCTGTCTCTCTCTACTTCTCCCAGCACTCTAGACTCCAACAGAAAACTTTCTGCTGCCTCTCTAATGCTTCTAACTCACTTGTCATACTGCAGCCAAATATTCTTCCTGATTCTACCATGGGCCATGAACTCCTACTTATCCTCCAAGACCAAGTTCAAACGTAATTTCTCCTTTTAGACCATTTGAAAGTCTATAAACATGCCAATCTCAGTAAAGGAGTATCCACCCGGAGAAGGTACTTTTACCTGCTCTAATCCTAAGTGTCCAACATCCTGAGTCTAATCAGAGGCCACTCAAAACTGGCACATCAGAGAGGAGCAAGGGAGCGGTGAGGGAGTTCCTGTGATCACAAGGTCCTCCTTCCTTCCCTCGCTTCCTCTGTCACAGCTGTGGTGATTTGATCCTTGACATCCTGAAAATCAGATGTGAGTGGCTAGGAGACAGCCTTGCCATGTAGCTAATTGGCATGGAGATGAGAGAATCAGAAAATCAAATAACCCCATCTGCTATACTCAGAAAAACTGTTCTCATTTCAGATCAGAAGGAACCAGTACCCACTAGGCTTCCCCCCATTACCTCGGAACATGGGAATTATTCCGTGCACCAGAATAGCCACATGAGGTACCATGAAGCTGTACGGAAGGTGTTATTACAGAGATGTAAGTAAAAAGATCTATCTGTGTTTCTGATGAATGGCTGGGACATCATGGACCACAGTTGGGGGCTCGGGAGCCAGGATGGCAGACAGAGAAATGGGAAAAAGTAAACTTGGGTGGTGAGTGAGCATGATAAAATATAAACTAAATCAGATGTGGAAGCACAAGATCCAGGTTCTGCCTCCTTTAGACATCTCACTTTGAGTAAGTCACTTACCTGTTATTATCTTGCTTCTTCATTTTATTTTTCTTGGGTGTTTGTTTGTGTTTGTTTTTGTTTTGAGGCAGGGTCTCACTATGTAGTGCAGGCTGGCTTCGAATTCACAGCAGTCCTCCTGCCTCAGCCTCTCGAGTGCTGGGATTTATAGGTGTGTACTACCATATCCAGCATTTTTGAGACAGGGTCTTGCTATGTAGTCCAGGCTGGCCTTGAACTTGTTATGTAGCCCAGGCTACTCTCAAATTCACAGCAATCCTCCTGCCTCAGCCTCCCAAATGCTAGGATTACAGGTGTGTACCACCATGCCTGGTGCTTTATTTTTATTTTAAAAAACATTTTAGGGTTGTTTTTTTTTTTTTTTTTTTTTTTGAGAGTCTCCCTATGTAGCCTAGGTTGGCCTTCAACTCACAGTGATCTTTTTGCCTTAGTTTCTTGAGTGCTGGAATCACAGGTGTAGGCCACCACACTCTGCCCTCCTCATTCATTTTAAACAAAACAGTAAATGAGAATACCTGCTCTACTGCTGTACTAAAGAATTGTGAGGATCACACCAAAACTAAAACAGTTTAGGGAATTAGTATGTATATTATCATATAGTGTACATGAGGAATAGTATAACAAACAACAGCTTTGGAATTTGACTCATCCAAGTTTAAATTCTTTATTGTATGACCTTGGACAAGATCCTTTAGGGACAAAGAGAAGTTCCTCTCTGAACCCTCTAAAAATTGGAATATTCTTTAGCATTGTTATGAAAAAGGATATAGGACAAATTCCTGATACACACAGTACATTGTAGGATTCTCCAGGGAATTATGCCCTGTAGAGAAAGTCAGCCCACCCAGGCATGGTGGTGCACACCTGCAATCCCGTCACTCTGGAGGCTAATAGAGAAGGATCACAAATCAAGGCCAACTGGGCTATGTAGCAAAACCCTGCCTAAAAAACCCAAAACAACAAAGGCCAATCCCCAAAAGATCACAATCTGTATGTCATTTATATAACATTTTTAAAACAAATTTATAGAAATGAGCAGATCATTGATTATCAAGGCTACAAAATGGCAATACCAAGATTAGGCTGATAGAACTGTCCTGTATGAGTGTGTCAGTACCTTGGTTGTGATAGTGTACTGTATTTTTGCTAGTTACTACCTTTGAGTGAAGGGTGTACATGGTTTGTCCAAGTAATATTTCTTACAACTGTCTATGAATCTGTCTACATATTTGTCTTCATATTTAATGTAAAATAAAAACAATTTTAGAAGCCAAAACAGGCATATGTAGGAAGAAAGGTATCTTAGAGTTATTTCTAATAACAATTCTTTTTTCAGTGCTGGGAATGTATCGCAGTGCCTTTATGCACGGTAGGCAAGAACCCTCCCACTGAATTGCACTGGCAACTCTTTCATATCTGAGGCAGGGTCTCACTAAGTTGCTCAGACTGACCTCAAACTTACCATCCTCCTGCCTCAGCCTCCTGACAATAACGCTTTTCTGTTTTTCTTTCAGTACTGGGGATAAAACCCAGGACCTTTTCACTGAGCTACACTCTCAATCTTTTTTCATAATGTGAGACAGGTCTTGCTAAATCACTAAATTGCCCAGGCTGGATTCAAACTTGCAATCCCCTCCTTATGCCTCCCCAGCAGTTTTTTGTTTGTTTGTTTGTGGATTTGTTTTTGAGACAGGGCCACACTATGTAAGAGTCTAGACTGGCCTTGAATTTACAATTGTAGCCACCTAAGTACTAGGATTACAGGTGGGGTTTTTTTTGTTTGTTTTTTTTTTTTTGGCTTTTTAAATTTTTTTTTTATTTTTTTGAGATAGGGTCTCGGTATGTAGACTGGCAAATCTCTGCAAGTCATTAGTTTTTTGTGTTTTGTTTTGTTTTGTTTTAGATAAGGGTACCCCTGTGTTGTATAGGCTGGCCTAGAACATACTTATGTAGCCCAGGCTGGCCTTAAACTCACAGTAATCCTCCTGCCTCTGACTTTTGAGTACTGGGATTACCATAGGATTACAGTTGTGAACCACCATAATTCTAAGAATATATAAATTTTATACACTGCTAGAATTAAATTCATACAAATAGTTAAAAGTTATCACTATAGCTCAGTGGCACAAGGACCTGCCTGGCAAGTACAAGGTCATGAGTATAATCCCCAGTACCAAAAAAAAAAAAGTGACCAGGCATGGCAGTGCACACACATGGTGGGTGAGTCAAGAGGACTGAGGTGAGTTCAAGGCCAGCCTGCACTACATAGTGAGACCCTGTCTCAAAAATAAACTAACAAAGTATGTGTACATGTGTTGTGTGGGGACTGAACCCAGGGCCTTTATATGCTAGGCAAGTACTACCATTAAACTACACCTTCAGTCCCTGAAAATGTATTTTCTTGAAAAGCTGGTAATCCTGGGTGTGGTGGTATATTCCTGTAATCCCAGCACTACAGGGGGGTTACAGAGGGGGTTGCTGAGGCAGGAAGACTGTGACTACATTGTAAATGCAAGGCCAGCCTGAACTGCATAGTGAGACCCTGTCTCAAAAAAAGAAAGCTAGTTACACCTATAATTCCAGCACTCGGGAGGCTGAAGCAGGAGGATTTCCATGAGTTCGAGGCCATGGTGAGACTTCATCTCAAAAAAAAGTAACTTTCAGAGATTTATCTAGGATAGGCAAAGGAGGCCATTTCAGAGAAAAAAGCAAAGAATGAGAATGAGGCTGGGGATTTAGCTCAGTGGCATACAAGCATAAGGTAATGAGTTCGATCCTTGGTACCAAAAAAATACAAAACAAAACAAACACAGTGAAAGAGAAAGAAAGAAAAGAAAGAAAAAAGGAAAGAAGAAAGACCAGAAAAAATGAAACGTGATAAAATCAGTAGACCCCTATCTTGTATATTTTCTAAGTGAGTTGACTACTTGCTTTTCTAACATCTTAGCATCTGGGGAAGTTCCCTAACAGTAGGAAGAATCTAAGCTAACTCATCTGACTATGAGGGGTGTGAGATACTGCAATCCAGAAGTGAAGCAAGGTGTGGTGACCACAATCCCAGGACTTTTCAATACCTGGTCAGGCCCATTTGTTAGGCTGGGCTTTTGCTGCCCAGAGGCTGAAAGTGAGCAGTGAGTCTGAAGGAATTCAAATAACCTGCCCTTGCCCCAACCTATTCAGTCCCTAATCAGGTCTTCTGAGTCCCTCTGACTGATGCTCAGAACTTCAGCTTTTGGTGGTCCCATGATCCAGGAGTATATCCACTGGAAACCATGCCATGGATCCAAAGCCCACGCCACTGTCTCATTAAAAGCCCAATGACCAGGTAGGCCATGAGGGATTAGACCAAGGGAAATACTCTGCTATCACCCAAATCCTTAGATACTGTTTTATCTCCACGCAGAGTTAAGGAATAGGAGGGGGTATTAATAAGATTTGGCTTCAGAATCTGGGCAGTGGTAATGTTCAATAGAGTTAAACACTCATGTCGAGCTTTGTGTTTTACCTTATGCAGAGTGACTTCTGAGAGGACACAACTGT
Organism: Hydrochoerus hydrochaeris; assembly: GCA_004027455.1. Taxonomy (NCBI): domain Eukaryota; kingdom Metazoa; phylum Chordata; class Mammalia; order Rodentia; family Hydrochaeridae; genus Hydrochoerus; species Hydrochoerus hydrochaeris. The sequence continues at coordinate 98,673 of PVLA01005654.1, forward strand.
CATGTAGCATTCCTGTGGGTCCCCGGGGTATGTCGTCTCCCTTCACTGCTATCTGCCCAACCTCCAACCTACCATCCATTGGCAGCCCTACTTTATCCTGCCCATTCTAACCTGAGGCAGTCAGAGGACCATTTATGTTTAAGGATATCTCCCCGCCTTGCAGACTGAATATGAGACTCTGTCTCCTTTCCAGGTTTATGGATCACTGTATACTCAATGACAGAACCTTCAGTCAATATTGAGAACAATGTGGTTGCAGATGGACAAATGAACCATGAAAGGACTGTAAATTGAGGAAAGAGGAAGAAGTATCCCAGTTCGTATAACTTACTAATGGCAGGAGGGGATCAAGAAAGCAGAGTAAACAAATTGGACTAGCAGTCAGTTTGTCACTGGGAGATGTGAGATGGGGATGTGGAAATACGCCAATATCCAGATTGCTGTGACAGCAAGTGTGGGAGATTCCTGAAGAGTTCAGATCTTGGTATGAGATGTTTGGAAGGGGCCAAGGCCCTAGAAGGAAAACCACAGGAGTCTTTATTTAGCTCACAAATGACAAGGGTCAGAGTAACAAATCTGGGAACACACACCTGGGTCCTTATGATGGTAAAGGCCTAGAGCAACCATGCTCTCTGAAGATATAGAGGTTTCACCTTGGCAGGGAAAAAGCCACAAGAAGCTCTCAGACCACAGATAAGAGTAACCCATAGAACCCTAGGGCAGGAGGTTGACTCTTTTTTTTTTTTTTTTTTTTTTAATCAGTACCGGGGATCGAACTCACAACCACATTCTTGCAAGGCAGGCACTTATGCCACTAAGCTAAATCCCCAGCCCTGGAGGTTGACTTCTGTACCAGACTTTGCCACTTCTGACCCAGCCCAGAGCCCAGAACAGCTGCAGAGAACAGGAAATTTTACAAAGAATTTGATTTTATTGATATTTAAATATATTAAATATTTCACTGAAATACATGGTACACCACCCTCCCCCACTCCCACAGTGGTTACATTATAAAACCAAAGCCCATGGCCTCTCATCTTGACTCCTCCACAACTGGTGAGTAAAGGGCCAGTGGTAACTGAGGGGAAGGGCAGACTGGCACTTACACCCTCTCTTCTTCCCATGGCACCAAGGAATCCTTCCCATTCAGGAATATGCCTGGATGGGAAGGGAAATCAGTTTTCTGTCTGAAGCAGCTAGCTTTTATCTTCCTCTGCCCTGGCCACTGAAATGCACGGTGGTTCACTGGCTGTATGCATGGAGGGCCCCAAGGCAGGCAGTACCAAGCCAGAAACAGACCTCTGTGAGGAGCTGGTGTCAGAAGGAACCTGAGGAGGGGCAAGGACAATACTTCCTCCTTCTACCCCACTCCCAACTCCTTTCTCCTCTGTGTCTCTAGACACTGACAGGACAAAATGATCTTCAAGCAAAATTCAGGCTAATGTGTCTGGCTTAAATAAGCATAGACAGAGAAACCAAGGCACTAGCCACTTCAGGCCAGAGTCCAGGAGACTTCAGGGAAAGCGGTAAAAGGAAAGTAAGAATAGGAAGGGAATCTAGACTCCAACTTTGATTGTTTGCTTTGTTTTGGTTTTTTGTAGTACTGGGGATTGAACTCAGGGCCTTGTGCATGCTAGACAAGTACTTAGCTACATTCCCAGCCATAGAGTCCAACTTCTAACCCTTCCAGCAGCCTTTGCAGGCTTCATGGGGATTGGGAGTGAGGAACATTATAGACTCAAGCTGAAGGCTCCAGAAAGTCTAGTTTAAGATCCCCCTCCCCCATCCCTTAGTACCATATCTGAGTCCTCAGAAGGAAACCCCTCAGCCTCTGCCCACCCACTAACCCTCGACAGTTCAAGTGCATGGAGCACTGAGGCTCAAGCAGGCACTTGGGTCCCTGCCTGAGGCAAGGAGACAGTCATACTGTACACATGGCCCCAAATGGCACTTAGGGATTTGGCACAAAAAGGACTCCTCTCCCCAGGCCACCCTCCTTTTGCTCCACATTCCATGCCACTCCTGTGCAAGCTGGGCATCTCCCTTCATCCCTTGAAATAGGAAACCCTGCCTTATTCCCAAAGACAAGAGGCCCACAGAAGAGAGGCAACCCTGGGTGGAGAGCTGGGGAGCAGGAGCACAAGAACATACACAAACCTGGGAAATAGATATGCACACAAAGAGCAACATGCACACACAGTTACACAAACACACAGGCCCTCCCCAGGGGCAGAGACTTGGGAAGCCAGGTTTGGGATCAGGGTCATCTTCCTCTGTACCCTGACCCTCTTCTATTTGGCAATAGAAGGGGCAGAGAAGCTTCATACCCCCTTGCCAGCAAGCAAGTGCTGGGACCAAGGGACCTGATCCTAGCTATGGCTAAGCCTCAGATCAAGCCTGGCTCCATCCCCCTTAGTTGCCTGCATTCTTTGGCACCTGTAGGTGAATGTCCAGCTTCTGATCATCTGAAATCTCCACACCCACACACAGGCTGGCTCTCTGGCTGGGCATTTTCACAGTACCAGTGAGGCCAGACACCCCTTTCCCTGGAACATGCAGGAACTGGGGCTAATTCTGAACTGTCACAGTCCCTTTGTTCCCCTTTGGGGACAGATCATGGGACTAGGATTTGGCAAATGGAAACATTCCCCTGAAATGTAGATACTGGGTCCTCAGAACGTCTCCTGCTTGTGCCCAGGAGGGAGACCTGGCTGGGACTATCAGTACCCAGGACTAGCTGGGGACACAGGCATAACAAAGGCAAATATGGAATAGGCACTCCTCATGCCTGGCCCAGTCTTTGTACAAAATATTCCCAGGAAAAAGGGAAACGACAGACCCAGCCCTGAGCCTGCTGTCCAGACAAGAAAAGGGTAGGCATGGCAAATTGCCATTTTAATCTCTCAGGCAGGAGGGCTCCCCTGCCTGTACTGCTCCCTTTTGCTCCCAAAGGCTGGAAGAAAGGAGAAGAAACAGCCCGACCCTGTTTAAAAAAGTAAGTCAGTTGCATAATCTTGGTATCCCTGTTCACCAGTCTGAGGGCAGATGAGCATGGTCCAAGTACAACCTGCTGGGGTGTTGTTCCCTTTTGTGATCAGCAAGGTCTAGAGGCTCAGTGTCCCCTGGCACAGCTCCACCCAGCAAGTAGAGTCCACTCAATGCCCACCTTGGTCCCTTGAGCTGAATCTGCAGCTGGGCCCTGCTAACTGCTAGGGCCCCCATTGAGGAAGTAGGTGATCATTTCCCCCTTGCCCTTCACCTTGACCACCCCTCGACACTCCAGTTGGTAGCCCTTGGCAGCTAGAACCTGGTACAGGTCCGTGGTCACCTAGGGGAGTGGGAGGGAAGCCTGCTTAGCCTGGAATCCTTCCTGCTGCATTTGCAGAAGCCCAGGGGTCCTCCATTCAGGCCAGCTCCCCTCCCCAACCCTTGCCCCACCCACCGCAGAAGACTGCCACCCTGCCCCCATCCTGCAGAGAGACTTATAGAAGCCCACTAAACCCATACCCCTCCCATCCTTGCCTCACAGCCCCCTCACCTGTATTCGGTCAGGCACACCTGTGCTGTCCATGCGACTAGAGACATTTACTGTGTTCCCCCAGATGTCATACTGTGGCTTCCGAGCTCCAATAACACCTGCCACGACTGGGCCCATATTCAGCCCTGAAGTGGGAAGAAAGGCAAGAGACTTCAGAGCCAGCCTGGAAAGCCATCCCACTTCCTAGATCTTGAGGAAGGCTAGAGGAAAAAGTAGAGAGGCACAAATCTGGTGGTAAAGAATGGAAGACCTGGTGCCAGGCATGATGATGTCTCCCTTTAATACCAGCACTCTGGAAGGTTCAGAAGGATCGCAAATTCAAGCTAACCTGGGCAACTTAGTGAATTAGCAAAACTATATCTCAAAATTAAAAACGAAAACAATGTAGCTCAGTATGAAGGTTCTGGATCCAATCCTCAGTGCCTAATATTAAAAAAAAAAACCATGGTGGTATACATCTGTAACTGCAGCACTTGGAGACTGGAGGCAGGACTGCCATAAATCATAGTCAGTTCAAGACCAAACCAAACTACACAGCAAAATATCTAAAAAAAAAAAAAAAAGACCTGGGCAGGTGGGCAGCAAAGCTCCCTCAGTTGAAACAACTGCTGTAACAGTAGTTAATCTACTGAGGGCTCACTTCTGTGCCAACTACTGGAGTAAGCATTTTACCTTGCTGTACCCTCTCACCACCTCTCCAACACAGGTATTATTATTCCCATTTTACAGAAAGGTACTGGTGTGAAGCAGTAAATACAACCTCCAGAAATCAAACCAATCTGCCTCCAGAACCCATGCTATTAACTACTGCCTTCCACTAGTTCACCTGAGAAGAAACAACTCCTCTTAGACTAGCCACAGAAAAGGATACAGGCACTAGAGTGCAGAAAAGGTTGGCTTCAAATCCTATCTTAGCCACTTACCTTTTCTGGCTGAGTTAATTTTCCTAACCTTTTTTTTTTTTTTAAACACAGGGTCTATTGCCTGGGTAAGTGTGAGGTTGTAAGTTCGATCCCTGGTACCACAGGAAAAAAAAAAAAAAAGCAAAAACACAGGATCTCGCTATGTAGTTCAGGCTGGTCTTGAACTCACTATGTAGCCCAGGCTGGCTTCAAACTATGGCAATCCTCCTGCCTCAGCCTCCTGAGTGCTGGGGTTACAGGCATGCACCACCATGCCCAGCTCCTTATCTTTAAAAAGCAGGTAACAAAAGGATTAAATGCACTTAAAATACCTAGGACTGAGGCCAACCCATAGTAGCCCCACAGTAAATGGTCTCTATATATAAGATAATATAGAGAATGGAAGGGAAGAGAATGCCATAGGAGCCCTGATGGGGAACCTGTGATCCCCACCCCAGCCTGTACACTCAGCTTCATCCCTAAACAGCCCTGGGAAAACCTGCCAAGAGCCAGGCCCTCTCACCAATCTTCATCTGAAAATTGTTGAAGGAGTGCTCGTTGATGTGCTTCATCTGCTCCATGAGCCGCATGGCATAGTCTGCGAGGGCAGTGATGTGAGAGCGGCCCACCTGATCGTAGGTGCTGGCGTTCAGCCCAGAGGCAGCCATGTAGGTACTACCAATTGTCTTTATCTTCTCCAGCTGCCGGAATTGCTCCTCACTGATAATCTGGGCAATGCAGAGATCTATCTGAGGCCCAAGAGGTCAAACCCAGCCCTGCCTCAGTGAGCCCTGCCTCTCTCCTTGCCATCTATGACGCCCTTCCTCCCTTCCCTGTGGCAGGAGCTCCCCTCATCTTAGTGGGCGGGCCTGCTTCCAGGTTCGGTTGTCAGGATCAAGGAGCCAAGTCAACTGTGATAGCCACCACAGATAAGCAAAAAGGAGGCTGTGCCATCAGTTACGCTAATTCTCACCTTTTGGGGAGCAGTGCCTCTGAATAAGAAAAGGATTCCCTCTGGAACAGTGAATAGCTCATTCCAGACCAGGATGCTCAGGCCAATTGCTTCCATTGTGCTTCCATTTCCTCTATTCAGGGAACTACCCTGCTTGTTTGGTCTCTTGGGGTTCTGTCCACACACTACTGTTATCCTCTTCCAGACATCTCTCTGGTCTCTCTTCTGTCTCCCAGATCCTCGTCTTCTCTTTTGCTCCCCAACAGGGATGACCTTGCCTTGCTGGGATGACTGTTCTCTCTGACACCTTCATGGGCTCTTGTCCCTGATTCCACTGTCCCTACCCATGACATCTCTAGATCCCATTAAATCTCCCCTTCTCCAAGTACCACCCAGCTCCTCTGACTGTGGCCTTCTCATTCAACATTCTCTCTATTCCCCGGGCCCCCAAATCCCCCTACTCTGCCACCATTTTTCAGTTAGAAAGTACCTCATCAAAGTCAGCGATGATCTCATTGAGCAGTCGCAGGCACTCAACACCCTCATTGTTGGCCTCCAGCTCCACATAGAACTCAGAGAAGTTGGCAATGGAGGCAAACATGACAGCCACACACTCACAGGACTGATAGTAGAGCTCATCATTCCGGCGCTCCCGGGCCAGGAAGTGGGCAGCCACGTCCTTGGGCAGGATGTTATGCAGCAGCCGCCGGTTGTATGCCTGGAGTTCTTCCATCTCCTCCTTCTCCCCTGTTGCCTAGGAACACCATACCCATCACCCACTGCCCAACACTCACAAGAGGTAGATGCAGTGGCCTAGGTCATGGACAGATGAGGCCTAAAGAACAGGTAGAAAGGTCAGAAAGGGTTGGACAGGGGACTGAGAATGGAAGGGGACAAAGGCAACATGGGACAGAGTAGCCTTAGGGCACCCTGAGCCTTAGCAAGGTAGATGTACATTTCTGGCTTGGACCAAGCTCTGCCCCCAAATCCCATCCATTCCCCTAAAGGCCCACCCTAGTCACCTGCAGTTTCCAGAGGAAATCCAGGCGGGCAGTTGACTCCACCTGCTGGGCATGTAGATACAGTGCCAGCGCAAACACCAGCAGAATCACAGGTGCCATGTATTTCAGTGCCACCCTTCCTACAGCTGGGCTGAGGATAAGCAGAGCTGTGTTTGGTGCCTGATGGAGGCATCCACCTGCCTCACCCTTTGCTGTCCCAGAGCCCTCACTTACCAGTCTAACCCACTGAAGGTCTCATTGGAAGAAGCCCTGGTAGGAAGATACAAGAGAGAACTTATCAGTGCTTCCTGAATGGCTGGGCAGGCATGGAGGGGAAAGAGACTGCACTGCCAAGCTGTATCACTAGCCATGCACTGGGCCAAGGTCTTGCCTTATATTAATTAACTCCTTAAGAGCAGAGGTTAAGAGAAACTACCTAGTGGCTCAACTATTTACCAACTGTATGACCTGGGACAAGTGACTTAGACCTTCAAAGCCTCAGTTTTCTCATGAGTAAAACCGGGATCATATCTAACTAATGCATATGCAAGGCTTAGCACATGCCTGGCATGAAGTAAGTCTTCACAAATGTTAGCTACTATAACCTTTACCACTACCCAGTGCTATAGAGCTGGGTATGCCATTTGACAGATTAGAAAATTGAGTTCAGAAGAGTTAACTCACCTGTCTGAGGGTTACACAACTAATGAGCACCAGAGCAGGGATTTGAACCCAGCAAACTCCAGAGGCTGTTTCTACAACAAGCTATGGCCAAGTATCACAAAGGTTGGGGCTTTGGGAAGGAAAAACCAATGTGGTATCCCAGCCAAAGCCTTCAAGCAGGAGTCAGAAGTTTTGCTTCCTGGCTAGGACTCTGCCACCAAGCAGGTGGTTAAAACAGTAGGCAGGAAAGCACCATGAAAATATGAGAATTTTTTGTTGTTGTTGTTTAGCCTAAAGATGCAGGGATTTTCCAGGACTGGTGTTTCCCTGGGGTAACATACCAGGAACTCCCCCATCTCCTTCCCTCCCCAGGGGTGAACTGCAGCATTCCCAAAGTACAAGGTCCTGGGCACTAGAGAGGTTCTCAGTGACCTAGCAGGGTTTGAGACTCCTGGGACATTAGAGGGTCTGAAAATAAACTTACAAGCCATGGACACCAAGTAGTAGGTCATAGTTGTCAAAGATGGTGGCTGGGGGACCCAACAGAAGCAGCACCAAATAGATCAGCCCCAAGATGAAGATCATGGCCAACTTGCCGATACTGCTGATGTGCAGGAAGACAGAGCTGGCCAAGAGACTCAGCAACATGTTCCCGATGAAGTACTGGGGAGGGGGGCAATGGTAGGAGCAGCATTGAATGATGGCAGAGGCCACAGCACCCAGGGCTAGAAAAGCCCTGCATTCCCTTGCCTGACCTATGTTACCCCTTCAACCCTCAAACCCCAATACTCTTCACCCTCTGCCTCCAACCTACACCATGCCAGGGCCCCTGGTTGCTCTTGGAGTTAGGAACTCTAATAGAGTTCTGGGTCCCCAGTGCCCATCACCAGGCCTGGCACACAGACACTAATAACTGTGCCAGGACATCTCCCTCTGCTTGAACACTGCTTGGACACCTCAGGGAAGCTGCAGGTGGGTGCGGTGCCCTCACACAGGGGAGCATCCAGGCCCAGAGAGTAATTGAGCTGTTGTAGGTGGCAGGCAGTGATGTCAGCAGGTGTTAAATTCAGCATCCGGGCAGCACATGTCCGTATAGGTGTGTGGTTACAGGTCAACTGCAAAAGCCAGCATATATCAAGTTAACCATGGAATGAAAGGATTGCAAGGGTCATGCCCAGGTGCCTTATACCCAAAGGCCAAAGTTCTCAGGGATGATGAAAAGTGGGGAAATGAGGGGGGAAACTAGGGTGAACCTCCCCCCTCCTTCAGGACAGCAGGTTCCTTGAGGGTAGGAAACATGTTTTATTCCCTCTGCATTCCCAGTGCCAAAACAGTGTCTGGCACAAAGCAAAGGCAGGAGTACTCCCACCAGGTCCTTACCATGTTGGTGATGGCAGAGATGAACACAAGCAGGACTGAAAAGATGCCAACTGCAGTGCTGTGTGCCCGAGAGCGAACGATGCTTCGGGACAGATATTGTAGGGCCTTAGGGAACAGCTGGAGTAGCAACAGACCAAGAGGTGGAAGGTATATGAGCCAAGAAGGAAGGCTAACCAGGGAGAGGCCCAGCAAGAGAGGCATAACTTCTCCTCCCTCTCCCAACAGGATCCCTTCCTTGCCCACCCCCAAAGCCCCAGGGAAGTCCCTCTACATACAGAACCACAGGAGTATACAGCACAGATCAGCACAGTGACCAACAACAGCAGGAAGATACTGGCGTAGATCCCAAGCATCAGGGTGGAGCTGGGGCAGGGCCAGGGAAAATATTAGTAAGATCTGGGCATCCTTGTCCCCAACGCTGGTACAGGCAGGGGTGCAGGCTGCAGGGGCCAGGGGCCTGCTTGGCGTTTACAAAGGTCTGGGAAGTGGTAAAAAGGGGCAGGGCTCTCACTGTGGGAAGATGAGCAGCTGGATGAAGCAGATGAAGCAGAAGACCAACAGGGCACAGGCAACGTAGGCTCCAAAGCGGGGATCCACCTTCCGTGAGTACTGAGGGAGAAGAGGCTGAGCTGGGCCTTGGGCTCTGCAGGGCACTACCAGGGGCCTCAAGGAGAAAAGCAGTTGGCCTAACAGATGCCAATTCTCCTCTGCTCTGTAGTCCCTTCCCACTCCCCAAAACTGCCACCTGCTCAACCTTCCCTTGCCTGGACTTGCCTCTCCCACCGACCCTTTTTCTTCTACCCCATCTCGCAAACCTTCTTCTCAAGATCCTCTCTCTGGAAAGTGAGCAGGAACCGGCGCACGTGGTCCTTACGCAGCTGATCGATGCTGCGGGCATCAATGGCACGGCCCAGGAACTCATCCACCTCATCCTCAGGATTCAGAGCATCCTGAGCACCCCGGCTGAGGACAGGGGGTGTATTTTACAAGGTGCCTAAGCCATGCCACATGATAAGCAAAGGGAGAAGGGCGTGTGAGCGTGCATGGTTCTTACTCCCACACAATATAATCAAAGGCCCAGGAAAGAGGATCTCAGCTCCATAGCCCCATCCAAGGCACAAGGGCACTTCCCTCCTCATCCCCTCCTCAAAAACCTGACTTACTTGTCTTTGCTGGAATCATCAATGCCCTAGAGAAAAAGATAAGAGTGTATGAGTAAAGTGCAGGGCCCAGCTACCTTCACCTCTGAAGTTACATTTTCCTTCCCTAAAACCGTATCTAGGGTGTCTTCTTCCCTCCACACACACACTTTGGGGGACTTGGGACACCTGGGATGAAATCATCTCTCCTGACCCCAATGTCAGAAAGCATAGATGGAGATGGAAGCTGTAGGAAGGACATGGAACATAAAGAGAGAGACAATAAATTGAAGACCCAGGTCCTGGTGCTGAGGGCTCCTCACCATCTGGCGGAAAGCCTTGGAGTCCTTGGTCCGGGAAAAGGCACGATCAGGTACCCAGCGTGGCATCAGCCCTTCTATGGAATTGGCCCGTGTCCGCTGCAGCCTGGCCAGCATGGCCTTCTCCTCTTTCTGTGTAGGCCATGTGGGTACGGGCTCAGACGTGGGGCCTTAAGGATTCTGACAGCACCTCCCCCCAAGTCTGTACCTCTCCATGCCTCCCTCCCCAACCCTTAGCCAGGCCCTGGCCCTGACCCGTTTTTGGCTGGCTCCCAGGATGAGGAAGGTCTCGATGCGTTGCTCCTTGAGATATGCATTGCGCTCACCACCACGACCTGGCTCTACCTCATAGTCCCCGTTTAGGTACTGCAGCGTGGCCCGAGTGATATGGATGCGGCTGTGCAGGGGGTAGGTGGTAAGACTCCAGCTCTCCCATCTTGTTCCCAAACCCCACCGCCTGGACACCTCCACTCACCCAGCCCGGCCTCCTGCCTCCATGTGGTTGGCCAGGGTCACATCATTGGACCACACATCAAACTGCCATTTCCGCAGGCCGAGTACGCCACAGTGCACACGCCCGCTGTGAATGCCCACACGCATGTTCACATTCACACCTGTCACTTCACGTACCAGCCTGGAAAAATGCAGCTCTGAATCAGCTCCTGGCACAATCTTCCCCTCCCCCAGCCCAGAACCCAGGCAGTCCGTAAGCATGGACAGACCCAGATGCAGGAGACAGGAGCACAGTACAAGCTGCATGTGGTAAAAAGGCTGCACAGGGGGCTCAAGCACAAAGGTTTGAGAGCTGTGTTCAGCAAGGGCTGCGGCATCTTGTAGGATTGAGCCAGCTGAGGAAGAATCACTATTCTCACCTCTGGTCTCCTAAGCTGGTATTTCTGCGGCCCCACGTCCCCCATTGCCCTAGTTCCCCCCACCTCCAAAATGGCTGAAGTCCAAGAGTAAACATGGGTCTTCACAGAGGCTAGAGAAAGAGCCATTCCCCTTCCCAGTGACAGATTTCAAAGATGGAGAAAGAGCCAAGGTAGGAAAATTCCTGAGAACACATCAGAGTAGTAGCAGTCTGGGGCACCCACAATTCCAGGAAGCCTGGGGATGGGGCACTGCTTACGATATGGCCTCGATCATATCCACCCCCATCTCCACACAGCAGTGGGCATGGTCTGCCCGGGCCTCCGGCAGCCCTGACACACAGTAGTAACAGTCCCCTAAGATCTTGATCCTCAGGCAATGATTTTCCTGAAGGGGAAGAGGTGGAGGGAAGGGTCACCTTTACTTTCTTACCCACCCAGCCTCACTGCAGATGCTATCTGCCCCCGCACCCCTAGTTGCCACCAGCAAGGCTGTGCTCTCACCACACTTGGCACACTGTCCCCAAGCCCCAGCACCCTCACCGCGGCCAGCTTGTCAAACCGGGCAAAGAGTTCATTCAAGGTCATGACCAGCTCCTGCGCAGTGCACTGGGAGGCCAGGCTGGTAAAGCCCTCAATGTCTGCAAATAGGATGCTGTGGACAACAGCAACGGATAGATGGGCTATGCAGCCGGACTCCCAAACCCTCACCCCACCCTCTTGGCATCCTCCCATTCCCACCCTACCTAACGTTGTCATGCTTCTGGATGTAGATCTTGTGGAACATCATGTCTTCTTTTTTTGTGTTGATGTCTTCTTTCATCTCCATGGCAACATGCTGGGGCAACACTGACAGCAGCAGCCGCTCCTAGACCAGTGGTTCCAACAGGGCACTGCTATCATCTCTGCCTCACATTTTGATCCTCTTGATTCTTCCACATTCCCAGAGCCCTCCCACATCTCTCTGGTGACCTGAGCTCTTCTGGACTGTAGACAGACACACCCCACCACAGCCCACTGCAGATCTATTCTAGCCCTCTCTGGTCAGTCCCCACTCAATTCTCCAGATATACTCCTATCTACCGTCTCACACCCTCAGGCAGGGCAGAACCCTAGTCACAGGGGGTGTCTATACAGTCCAGGGGGAATCATTCAAACAGGATCCCCCAGAATTGGATAAAGCAGTGGATCCAATCTGCAAAGGTGGGGGGGCAGTGATAAGGGAACTTCCTGGTCAGGGAAAGCAGCCCCACCTGCTGCCGATTTTCATGCTGCAGATGCAGCCGAGCCTGGATATAACCACGGGTCTCTTGAAAGGCCTGGCGCTGAGATACTTCAGCCGGGTAATGTGTGCAGATGCCGATGACATTGGTGCAGAGGAACAGTACCATGTTAGCACCAAGCTGCAGAAGGGCGGCATAGGCAGATGGAAGACCACTTCCCAACACACACACACATACACACACACACACACACACACACACACATGTGCATACAACTTGCAAGGATCTTTCCAGACACACTTAGGGAGGAAGCCAAGGTCTGCACCCTGACTGTCCCCAAGCTCCAATCTTTCTTTCTGATTCCCCACTGGAATCCAGATCTAAGCCCTCAACCTGGGATCACTCCATGACTAGAAAGGTGATCATTTCACAGCTTCAGGGAGCAGGACTATCAACTAGAGCAGGTACTACCCAGCCCCAGCATTCTACATCCTGCCTCACAAACATCCAAACAAAAGGCTCCTTCCCCATGTGGTTCTCCTTACAGGCCAGCACCCAGGAGACCTGAGCTCTTTGACTCCCTGTGAGTGATTTAGGACAAATCAGCTCATCTCTGTTTGGGTCTTTGTTTGCTCATCTGTAATGTAAACAGGAAATAAAATCTCTTAAGAGGAAATAAAATCTCCTGCCCTGCAGACTGAATAACAATAATGATCATTATTATTTTAATTACCACCATAGCTTGTTAGTTGGCTCCCTGGAATGTACCAAGATTCTATGGATACTTTCTATACATTAATTAATGTAGTTCTTAAAACTCTATGAATTTGCCAGGCGTGGTGGCTCACACCTGTAATCCCAGCACTCGGGAGGCTGAGGCAGGAGGATCATTGTGAGTTCGAGACCAACCTGGGTTACAAAGTGAGCTCAAGGCCAGCCTGAACTGCATAGCAAGACCCTGTCTCAAAAAGACAAAAAAAAAAAAAAAAAAAAACCACAATGAATTAGGTAACAGCATCCCATTTTAAAAGTGAGGGACTGGGGCCGGAGATTAAGTGCCTGCCCTGCAAGCTCAAGGTTGTGAGTTTGATCCCTGGTACCAAAAATAATAATGATAATAATAATAATAATAATAAATAAAAGTGAGGGACTAGCTGGGGGTGGGGAGAGGAGGTTGCATGCCTATAATCCCAGCTTTCAGGTTTAGGCAGGAAGAACTGAAGGTCAGCCTGGCTATATAGTAAGACACTATCTCAAAAAAAAAAAAAAAAAAGCCTAGGACTGCACAATTGGTGAGGCTGGAATAGGACTTGAGTCTAGGATAGTCAGACTCAAAAGCCTGTGTCCTAATTCCACTTTCTAATGCTTGCCAGGTTTCTAAGAGTCCTTTTCCTACCACTGACCCCAACATTTGTTCAGCCTCACAGCCGAGGCTTGGGAATCATCAATTCTACTGACACAAACACCCCCCCTGACCGGAGATAAGGTGTCACTCCCAGCCTGACCACCCCCGGCCAACCCTTGAGGTATAACCACACACACACACACACTTGGCTCTTCAGTCATCCTTGGCAGCACTGGCTGGAGAGCAGCACATCCCAAGGAAGCTGGCCTCAGTGCTTCCGGAAACTCAGGGGTTAACCTAACTCCACCACAGAGTTGGAAGGGGCAGGGCTCTGGCTGGGGAGAAGGGAGGGAAAGCTCACAACTACCCCAACCAGAACTAGTCCTGCAGACTTAGACAAGTCCTTAACCTCTGGGACCTCAGTTTCCTATGTGTAAAATTGAAGGGTTGGTGTGGCTAAACCCTAACCATTTCCACCTCTGACCCTCTAGAATGGCCTCCCAGCTTCTCTTCCCAGACCAGCATGTGAGGCCCCAAACCAACCAAGCCAAGCTCCCTTCCCAGCAGCAGGGGTGAAGAGGGGGCACACTATCTCCCTCTGGGGCTTCTAAGAATAGTCCCCAGTGGGGTAGAAGGAAAGGGGGGAGCAAATCAGGCAACTTCCCTTCCTGGCCCCAGAAGCCCAAGAGGAAAATGTGAGTCATGGTGGAGGGAAGGGGAAGGGGGACGAGAGTCTGAAATAACTGTACACACACACATCCCAGCCCAATGGTGAGGGGAAAAATGGATGCAGGCCACTGGAGGTGACTCTATGCTTGCCTGGGGTCACTGGGTGAAACTGCTTGGTGTGTCCAAAAGGTTTTTCTTCAAGCATGCGCAGGGCTGGACCTGAGAAAGAGGAGGCCTCCAGGCCACCCCATCCAGAAGCTCCTCAGCCCAAGTAGGCAGAGAATTGTTCCCAGATCAGAGGAGGCTGTGTGGGCAGCCCTGACCCTTCAGATGGGCACAAGGGCAGCATGATTTTCTTTACTACCTCAAGAATGTGTCAGCCTAGACCCACAAGGGTGAAGCTATAGTCAGGCACCTCCAGGAGGCGGAAGGCTAGGAGCCCTGGCCTCTCTGAGATTAAGCCTCCCAACTCAGAGGCCTGGCCTGGCTCCGGGAACCATGCCAGCTGGTAGCAGGGAAGAAATCTGCCACCAGACGCAGCCAGAGGAGAAGGGAGGGAGATGGCAACATTTCTGAGCTCCCTTGCCCTCAGGAGGACAGCAAAGCCCCAAAACCCAGAGTGACAATAACATGGAAGAGAAGTTGGGGGACTAGCAAGGGTAGAGGAACCTGGCCTTTAAGAAGTTCAATAGTGCCCTTCAGGCACGTGCTCCACAAACAAATGGGCTATAAAGTTACCTTTAAAAAGGTACCTTCTGTCCTGGAGCACAGGCTGGGGGGGAAGGGCCTCATGCCAGGGCAACCAGCTTCTCACCCTGTAGCTCCAGGCAACTTCCTCCCCATAGGTGAGCCTAGAGTGGGCTACAGAACACAAGCCATTGGGAAGGCAGAGGCTGGCCCTTCACAGTGAGCAAGGCAGAGCTCAGCCCAGTACTGGTGCTGATTAGGAGGCTGTGCCTACAGCTGTTTTGCCTTTGCTCCCTCGGCAAGGGTGACCTGAGATGACACACCTCACAAGTAGGTCTCTCAAAAAGCTCTTGCAACATTCCCCACAGTTCACTGGCTCCAGGTAACTGTCTGTCCCTGTCCAGTGGGTCCTACTCCACTCTGGGAAGGGAGTGGGGCACACCAACAACAACACTCAGAGGGAGACAGTACTTTTACCCATTTTACACACCAGGAAAATCAGGCTACAAGAGGTGAGGTCAATTGTCTAAGATCCCACAGAGCAGAATGCAGCCCACAGAGCAGCCAAGTCCTTATGCTCACTCTATAGGGTAAGACCAAGCCCCACGTTGCCCACACTCAAGCCCAAGAGAGTAGCCAGCACCACCAGAGAACCTCAAGGCAGAGAAGCCAGGCCACTGGCACCAGCATGCAAGAATGGGATGACATCAGCTTCCAGCACTCCTTTCTTCTGGAGTCCAACCACACTCACACCACCCCAAGCCCAAGAGAGAACTGACCGCAGCTCTCTGCCCTCCCTGTCCCCGCAGAAATGGCCCTGGTCCAGAAGAGTGGTGACTCTTCTTTTGCCAACTCCATCCAAAACCTGCTCATTGCTCCAGATCCTGCTCCAGGACACCTACAGCCACCCTTCAGGGATGGCACCAGGGCCTTAATTTCAGGGGACAACCTGGGGACAGTGATGCCACATCCCAGATAAAGCCTGCTTTCTCAACACTGCCCCACAGCCCACCATATTCCCACCCCCCCCACCATGTCTCTAAAGGCTGCATTATTTCAGCAGGCTCAGGCCAAAGAGCTGGAGACTAGCCTATGGACAGGGCACAGGTTTGGGTCCTAGGGTGTTCCTTCCACTTGACAGTGTCTTGTGCCCAGATCCTAAGTGGAGGCGCACCTCAGAAACCTGACCTTCCAGGCACAGCCAAACTTCCCTGCAGACAGGTTCCACCCATGACTCATCCACCTTGCCTTACCAACCCCTTCCCCCTCCCTGCACTGATGCCCTCCACACCTACCTGCTTCCAGAGGAAGGCATCACCTTGGTTGAGTTGCCAGGCCAAGATCAAATGCAGGGTGGAGAGGCCCAGGCCACTGAGCACAGCAGCCCGCATACGGATGGGCAGGAGCGTGTAGGTGATGTAGACGAAGAACATGGGGCACCAGAGGCCTGCTGAGGGGCTGTGTGGGTTGGCTGCCAGGGCACCCCCAACTTGCACAGCTGCCAGGATGCCCAGCACCACATAGCTCACCACCCACATGGAGTCCTGGCGAAAGCTGTGTCGGTTACATACCACCATGAGTGCCACAAAAAGGGTGGCAGCACAGGCCAGCAGGGCCACATAGGCAGGCTGGGGACTGGCAGGTGCGGCATGGAAGGCCAGCAGCACAACCGTAAGCAGCAGGAGTACTGCCATCAGCAGTGTCAGGCTGCTTTGGTTCATCTGGAAGAAGTACCGTTGGTACAGACGCTCCAGCTTGGCTGAGCGGAACTGCTTTGACTGGAACACCCGCACCAGATGGCGCCAGCACGATCGTCCATTCCTGCTTGCTACATCAGGTGCCACCTCAGCCGTCCCCACTGCTGCTGTGGTCATCTCAGCGTCCTCAAAGCCCAGGGCCACGGCCCGCAGTCCCAGCTCTCTAACCTTGCCTGGCCCAGCCCTCCGGACAAAGGCTTCATCCTGCCAGGGGCACCGAGCAGGAGCTGCAGGTGTGGGGCTGGGTGGCCCTGCATCCTGGAGGCAGCTCATATAGCGTGGCGCACAGAAGCCACTGGCCCGAGTCCCATGGCGTATGCGCTTCTGTCCATTGCGCTCACCCCAGGCTGTTTTTCGTTCATCCACTTTGGGGACCAAGAGGCCACTAAACCATGACATGCTGCTGGGAGAAAAGGTAAGAGATGGCATCAATACCACCATCAGGGCTCCTGTCACCACTAGCACCTCATTATCCGAGCACTTTCCACAGCAAAACGAAGTGCTTCACACACATTATCCTCATTAAAAAAAAAAAAAAAAAAAAAACACTCCAAAGTAGGCGGTAGCCTCCCCATTCAACAAGTGAAGAATCAAAACAAAGAGAGAAACTTGCTCCAGATCCAAAATCCTAGGCTGGATTTACCTGAGGCCAAAGCCAGCATGTGAAACAATCCCCTCTTCCTTAATGGCACTGATTTCTGGGTACTGACAACCTTAAGGGCTCATGTCAAGAAATGAAGCAGCCTGTGGTTCGGGGGAGCTGGGAGGAACAGACTGCACCACCCACACTATGGAGGCCAGCATCACAGGCACCAGCATGGGTCCCACTGCTGTCCAGCAAAGCCTGAGCTTCTGAATTTTCAACAGAAGCTAAAGAACAAAAAAAAAAAAAAATCATACAAAAAAACCTCTCTAGATTTCAATGTAACAACTCTTGATTTTTAAATGTTGGCAACTAATCCACATTTTTTAACACTGCAAGCCAAATAAATCACATCTATGGAATTATTTCAGCCTATGAGCTGCCAATAGGTGACCTCTGTACAAAAGAGAATCTCTTTCCACATCCTTCCTCGTCACACACACACACACACACACACACTGCACACTGCATTGAGCTAAACTCAACTTCTCCCTCAGGTCACAGCTGAAGTGTAACTTCCTCAGGGATGATTTCCTATCTCCGGCCCAGACTAAGTTTGGTGTCATTTACCTCTGTTCATTTCCTTCATAGCACTTACTGCAATTCAAATTAATCTGCTCCTTGTTTAATGTGTATCTCTGTACTTTTTTTTTTTGTACTGGGAATGGAACTCAGGCGGGTGTTTGTATCACTGAGCTATATCCCCAGCCCTGTCCCTCTTATTCTAAGCTTTGTGAGGGAGGAATTTTTTTCTACATTATCCAGCATCTTACCTCTGGAGCCACATATTGGGCCCAGCTTACAGCAGAAACTCCATAAATGCAAGTTGCAAACACAGGAAGCAAGCCAGAGCATGGGTGTGGAGTGGCTAGGGTGAAATAGTGACTAATAAAGATAATCCTGACTCTTCATCTTCCTCACTGCTCTTTATCATATTAGCCTCCCAGCTGTCCCCAGTATATCAACTCAGGCCAACCTGGGACTCTGGTGCTTGCCATTCTACAGTCTGGAATAAGAGTTCCTCCAGGTCATGACCCAACTGTATCCTTATCAGTGAGGCTTTCTCTGACCACCAGTTAAAATAGTAATTCTTTTTCCTGGGGCTTCCTATCTCTCTTTCCAGCTTTATACTTTTTCTTTCTCCTCAGCCCTTACCAGCAACTCCCATTCTATACTTTTTTTTTTTTTTTGTAGCGGGGATCAAACTCATAACTTTGCACTTGCTAGGGCAGGTGCTTACACTGCTAAGCTAAACCCCTGACCCTATTCATTTTTCTTATTTGTTCATTGTCTCTCCTAATTAGAATGTCAACTTCATGAAAGCAGGAATTTGGGACTGTTTTGCTCCCTGAAGTATCTACAATACCTCATAGATCCAAAAATTTGCTGAGTACATGGATGGTTGCTGGATGGATACTCCCATGTACTTTATCTGTTTTTTAAAACTTTTCAAGGTGGTTTTGTTTTTTTGAGACAGGGTCTCACTATGTAGTTCAGGATGAACTTGAACTCACTATGTAGTCCAGGTGATCCTCCTGCCTCAGCCTCCCAAGTGCTAGGATTACAGGCATGTGTAGCCATGCCCAGCTTCAAGGTCCTTTTATATGCCTAAATTCATCTAGGTCATCACCAAAATTCTGTGGTGCTATTCCTGTGTCCATCTAGGATACAGGAGCTATGACAGGAAAAACCAAAACAAAGCCCAAGGTCAATGGCAGTTTTATATGGTTGATTTAAGTTACAGAGATCCTGGGTAACTGAATCACTTTCAGATCCCAGGTTTCCTGGAGGAACATGCCATGAACTGTGATGTGAGGACCCACAACAACAGCTTTGACATATAACACTGTCATCCACAGATGCTTATGTCCTCACCTCAGTGACACTCCTCCATACCAGCGGGGCACCCTGAGGGGCCCCTGCTATTTAAACCTGCTGAGTTAGCAGCACAAACATGTGTACTTACTAGGGTATGAATGCAAAATGTACCCAGACCTGCCCCAGGTGGCCACAGAACCAGATGCTAAAACAGACAAGCAGCACTCGAAGCAGACAACTAGGGAACTGCAAAGCAAAAGGCAGCTAGGGAACTTCTCTACACACCCTAAAACCTGCACCCTACTTAACCCTCAGCTAAGTTCTATCAGTTCCCTTCTATATCCCACAGAGCTGCACGCCCTTCAACCTCTCAATCACTACCGGTACCATCTGGAAAGACAGATCAGGAATACAAGACTTTGGTCAGGCTGGCATTTGGAAAAGGTCACCAAAGAAAGCCTGGCTCTTCAAAATACTTCATAAGAAGCATGATCTTTGGCATGAGACCAGGTTTCAAATCTTAGCATGATTATTTCCCAAGAGCACTACTATGCACAAATTATTGTACCTTCCTGCATCAGTTTCTTCTTCTATAAAATGGGAATAACAATAGTTTTCAAAAACAAATCTAACACACCTGTTATGTAGCACACAATAAATATTAGTTCTTCTCTACATCCTACATTACTTTAAATCCAAACCTCTGCTACTATCAAGAGACGGAGACACAACAATCATAAGCAAGAACAATCATCCCTCCAATCAGTCAGATGCCTGCTTCTATTAGTCCCTGTGCCCTTAGCTGTCAGTCTCCAGAGCTACTGGAGACAGGATCCAGAATGAGCGGGTTTCACACCACTCCTCCCTAACATTCTGCCTCAGTCAACTCCCATGTGTCAGTCCCTACCTTGTTCTTGTCTCCCACCACCACTGTCCTAGACCACTGATCCCAGAGGACCTGTTTCTGGCCACATTCCCAGGCCCCTGGAAGCACATCCTAGCATCTGGCTCATTCCCACAAAGGAAGGGGCAAACACTGTCCAGGAGAACACATGACCCTTCCAAAAACACTCAGCATCCCCGAATGGATGGCTTCAGAGCTCTGTAACTGTCCAACCAACTGCAGCCATCCCATCCTGGCCATCACTCCAGGCATTGCCCATCCTGGCCATCATGTCAGGACCCAGCACTCCTGTCCTGAAACGCTTCACTATGAGCCCCAGGAGCCTGGGTCACTTCCCTCTCCTACAGTCAAGCTCCTGGGCCTTGTGCTTCTGACCTCTTCCTCCCCTGAGTCTTGGTCTCCTTGCTCTCTCTCATGTATCCACTGCTCGAGTCACCACCAGTCCCACAACTGAAACCATGTCCCATTCAGTCCCAGGCCCAGGGCCTCCCAGACCTCAAGTCCTTCCCAAATCCTGATCTTTCAGGAGGCCTGTGACCAGAGTCTGGAGAAGGCTAAGGCCCAGCCCCAAGGATGGCTCTGCCCACAGCTTTGCCCAATCCGCTTTGTGGCCACTTCTCCATCCTGTCCCCAAGGGCCATCTGCCCCTGCCTTCGTTGGCAAAGGAGGCTGCAGAGATTTTAAAACCATTTCAGAAAGTTCATGGCAGAAGATGCTGCCCAGGCGGAGCCCAAGAGTGCCAGCACCACCCACCATACTGGGACTCGAAGCTCAATTCCGGGCCTTTCCAGATGTAGAAGAGCCTTCCCAGGGCCTGTATTTGTGGGTTCAGCGCTGCCTTTTTCTGTCTTCCCTAACACACTGCCTCCTCCTAAGGACTGCAAAAGGCTCCCACTTCCAGCCCCAACCATACAATACCTACCTACCATGATGCACAGCTCACAGATGGGCTCTAGCAGGGGGAAAGTGGTATGGGGAAAGGGTCTCCCACTACCTAATTCTACCTCTGGCTTTTCAGTAAATCCCTGGGGCTTCTCTAAATAAAGCCTGCTCCTCTGCCAATCCTGCAGCAGGATTCCAGGTGGTGAGGGGCTGACACCACCATCCCTTTCATTGCGAAGTCTGGGGTGAGGGTGAGGGGTAGCGAGGGAGCCTCCCTCTCCCCTCAACACAAATCACTCTCTACCCCAAACTCGGAAATTCACCCACAGCCCCGCTGCCAAACCCTCAGGCCGGCCCCTCCCCCAGTACATGCCTTCTCTCCTTCTCGGGCAAG
Organism: Hydrochoerus hydrochaeris; assembly: GCA_004027455.1. NCBI lineage: Eukaryota > Metazoa > Chordata > Mammalia > Rodentia > Hydrochaeridae > Hydrochoerus > Hydrochoerus hydrochaeris. Next base: position 119,759 of record PVLA01005654.1, read on the forward strand.
ACTGGAAACTCCTGCGAGTGGAGGAAGGGAAGAGCGCGGCGGGGAGCGAGGGTGGGAGCGTCGACCGCGGACCGACTAGTCCTTGATGCCCCATCTCCTGCAGGACCTCGCTTCGCCAGCCCCACTGCCTGAGGCTGCCCCCCAAACAGTCGCGATTTCCCATCCCAGGCCTCGCCGTCCCCACCACAAACTCCAGTCGGAGGCCGCCGGGGGTCCCGTCTCACCGCCCCGTGTCCGGCGCACCCACCTCCCCCGGCGCGGCTCGCAGCGCGCTCACCTGCCCGCCGAGGTCCGCGCCGCCCCCGCGCCCACGCCTGGTCGCCTCCGCGGGCTCCGGCCCGCCGGCCGGCCGTCCCGCGGTGCTTCTGCGTGCCCGCGCGTCCCGGCCGTGCCGCCCGCCTCGCAGCCGTCCGAGCGGCCCGCGCCCCCTCCCTGCTGTCCAGCGCAGCCGCCCTCTACCCCGGATCCAGAAGTCCCCTCCCCGCCGGCTCCCGGACTCCCCGCCTTAAAGGCACAAGCTCCTTTTGTCTGGGCACCCCTTCCCTCCTCCCAGAGGCGGGGGCAGAGTTGCCCACTCTCCTTCCGAGGGGCCGGGTAGGGGTGGGGGAGACCACAGGATGGGACCCCTCCCTCCGCTCGCCCCCTCCTCTCCTCCGCTGCTTCCTCCCCCAGCCTTGGGAAACAAGCGGCCACTGTTCTAGGTTCAAGACCCCGGAGAAGGGGCCGTGCCGGCTTCCCCGTCTCTCCACCCGCGGACCGCATCCTCCGGCCTTCCCTCCCACTCCCATTCTCATTCCGGGGGTCCCCAGCGCTCCAGCAGACCCACCCCCTCACAGCGGGTGTGCCCCGCCCCGCCCACCGAGGGCAGCTCCCTGGTAGTCTGGGTACCCCCGGGCCAGGCCCGCACCCTGCACCCACTCCTCTCCCTTCTCTACCTCCCTGCCCTACCCCCACTTCACCCCCACTCGCCTGGCCACCCTCCCTGCCAAGGCCCCGCTCCCTCCCGAGGGAACTCAGTTTAATAATTAATTAAGATTTCATTCCACAAGGCGCCAGGTGTGTGCGGCCTGCTTGCCTGCACACTTTCTTTCCTCTTCCCCATCTGTTAGGGGCAGTGGCCCCGAATCCGACCTCCTGTGCTCAGAGCCCAGAAAGGGGGGGTGACAAAAGGGGCATTCTCCGATATCCTCAGGGCCCAGCTCTCTGGGCCTCCCCTCCTGGCACTTGCCCACTTGCAGAGTCCCTCCCCCTGCACCTTTTACCCGAAGGGTAGTGTTCTGCTAGAGGGGAAGGAGTGCACTGCTAGGTACAGGAACTGGGAAATTGCTTGGGACTTTTATTTCCCTGAGCCGAGCAGCTACCCAAGTTACCAGGGAGATAGGAAAACCCATGTGAAAGCTGCCTTAACCCTTTGAGTGTTAAAATGATGGTGAAACCAGAAAGGAGGGGAGGGTTACTTCCCAGGATATAGGTGGACCTGACTATGGAGGGTACCATTCCTCCCAGCTGGAAAAAAAGCCTGGCTTCCCTGTGAAACCCTCTCCCTAGGCCCTCAATCATGTGCAAGCTCACCCTTCAGTCCAGCCCTGCTCTAAGCAGCTGCTCCCCTCCCCCATTGCAAGTTAGGTATCTGAAGCTGCTTTCTCCCCAGACCCAGCCCTCCCTATATTCTCATCCTATAAGGCCCAACACCCCCAAAACTCCAGCAACACATCTCTTGCCCACTCCAGATCCCCAGTGGGATCCCTAAGTCTGGGTCAGAACTTGAGACAAGGAAGAGAAGAAAGAGTTAAGGAAACAGGTTTTTATTATCAGTCATCTATTACTATAAACAATATACATTGGAACCTCATTAAAAATAGGGCTAAACCATTTGCCTTCTCTTTTCACAGGGTTCTTTGGATAAAATAGTGAAATGTTGATTATAATGTTTGTAAATGGGAAATGAGGGCTGAAAGAAGATGCAGCTCAGTGGTAGAATGCTTGCCTAGTACATGGAAGCCCCTGGCACCATCCCTAGCACCTCAAAAAAGAAAACGGGAAGTGAAAATGAGAAAGTGATACCTTATCTTGCCTCTAATTGGAAGACCTGTAGGCCCCACCTGTAATTTGACCTTTTTGCCCAACTTTTCCACTCAGGTAGCCAATGTTCTCCACACTGTCAGAATTTCCTCTCCAACCTGAATAGGTTTCTACCATTTACCTTTTAGAGTAATGTGTTTATGAGCCATGGGGGGAGGGGTGTGCAAGAGCAGCTGAGATAAAGAAATGGGTTCGTTATAAAATGAAAAATTTGTATTTTAGAGTGGACGTCTTTGTTTTTCATTTTATTTTGAAGTGAAAAAAAATCCAGAAAGCAAGCAAAGAATCTGGGGAAATATGCTGGGCACACAGCAGTCACACTGTGCCTCTGCACAGTCTAGAAGACAGTCTGTGTGTTGGTCTGGCCTCCTGTTTGCCATCTGCAGTTCCTGCAGGGCAGGGCCACTATCAACAGATCCCCAACTGTCAAGCCTGTTTCTAGCACTGTAGATTTATACGTTGGGACCTTAAAATGATTTTAGTCCTTTATTTTATAGATGGGAAACACAAGCTAGTGGTAAGTGGGTAGGAAATGTTCAGTTACTGAGTTTTTAAATTTGAATCATATTCAACCTGGAAGGGATGTTAAAGATGATGTAACTCAGGTGCTCACTTTCACTAATTACAATAGCAACCATTTATATAGTGCTCATTGTGTGCTGAGCATTCTTCTAAACCTTTAACATGAAAGAACTCAGCCCTCACAATTTTTGATGCTATTATTATCACCCCGCTTAAAAAATGGGACAAATAAGGCAGAAAATTTCAATAATTCTCCAAGATGGGTAAGTCAGTGATAATAATCCAGAGAATGAGCCCTTGCAGTCAGTCTATTTGGAAGCCAATCCCTTGAAACGTATGAGAGATGATTTACGAGTCACACTACTGATTGGGAATGGAAATATGACCAAACTCATGACCCCTGACCCCCATCCAGGACTCCTTTTATTCTGCCTTTCTGTAATTGTGTTGTATACATCTCAGCATGGATTGTGCTGGTCCATCCCCAGTGTTTCTTCAGAAGCAGACTTTTTTCTGCTGGTGAGTGGGCTTTATCCCCACTTGGCTGTGGGGCGCACACTGATGGGCAGGAGCAGTGTGCCTTTGACTTCTGGCTCCCATGACCTGAAAAATGTGAGAATTATTACCACTGACTAACTGCAAGGATATGGAATCCTCATGCCCCCAAGTTACAGTGTGGGCCTTCCCCCAACCCCGTCCTGACTGACGATTACCTGCTGCACATAAGTTTCAGCCTAAGTATCTGTCTCTAAAATGCACCAAAGCTATTAAAAGAGGTTTCCAAGGCAGTGATGTGTGGCTGGAATCCCAGCAGTTTAGAAGGCTGAGGCAAGAGAATTTAAGTGTGAGCCTAGCCTGGGAAACTTAACAATTTAGCAAGAAACTCTCTCAAATAAAAAGTAAAATAGGACTGGAGATGTAGCTCAATGGGAGGGCTCTGGGTTCAGTCCCCAACAGCACAAACCAAAAAGCAAAAGGTTTTGGCATTAATACTCTTTTAATTTTTAAATTTTTATTAGTATATGTTTGCAGTATATAATGATTATATTCATTGTGAGGAATTGGTATATGTACATAACACATCTCAATTCTTTTTTTCCCCTTTTCCTCCATCCCCTTTTTAAAAATTTTTTTTTGCCAGTTTATAAATGAATATTTTTTTAAAGGTTTGCAGGGGAGTAGCTGGATAGAAAACATGGAGAGTCTAAGCTTGATCCTCAGTCTTACCCTGAGCCCTTCAAAGGGCTAGTACCCCTTATCAGAATATGATCAAATATTAACATAATAAGCCAGGCATGATGGTGCATACCCAAAATCCCAGCACCAGGAAGGCCGAAGCAGGAAGATTACAGCAAGTTGAAGCTAGTCTGGGCTACACAGTCAGACTCTGTCTCAAAACAAAAAGAAGAAAAAAAAGATTAAAATTACTCAATTCACAAGCTTTGTGCTATGACAGATCAAACAGAGTCTAAAATAGCAGGCACCAAAAGTTTTAGAATATAATATGGAGAAACTTTAAAATGGAGAAAATTCTCAGTTTCTTTTCTTTGACTTGGAACATATTGGTTATTCAGTTTTGTTTTGTTTTGTTTTTTCTTTTGGTACCAGGGATCAAACTCATGACCTCAAGTATGCCAGGCAGGCACTTAAGCCACTGAGCTAAATCCCCAGCCCTGGTTATTCAGTTTTCATGGCAAAACCCCTGGACCAGCTCTGCTGAGCCTAGTTTGAAAACCACTGCAGTAAATAGAATATTCAGAAAGGACCTCTTTATCACAGGACAGGAAAAAAAAAAACAAAACACCAGTAAATCAGGAATGAATTGGGAAGTTTAACCCTTACAAAGAGAAGGGGGAAAGGAGAGGAAGTGAGCAAGAACTGGCCCCATGTGAAGTCTGGCTTAGTCTCAATGACCTTTTAGGTTTTTATAATACAGATCATAGTAAAAAAAAAATTGCTATATTTTTATTTTTAAATGGTGGTACTGAAGGTTGAACCCAAGGAGCACTGAGTTACATCTCCAACTCTTTTTATTTAAATTTAAAATAGTTTCAAGCCAGGCATGAACGTGTATACCTGTAATCCCAGCATGTACCAGGCTGAGGCAGGGAGTGGCTTACCACAAGTTCCAGGCCAGCCTGGGCTACATAGTGAGTTCAAGGACTACATAGTGATATTTTTACCTCAAAAACAAAGCAAAACAAAATATAATATCAAAAACAAACAAACAAAAACAGAATCTCACTAAGTTGTCCAGGCTCCCCTTCAAATTGTTAGCCTCCTGCTTCAGTCTTCCCAGTAGCTGGGATTACAACTGTGTGTCATCATGCAGGACAAGGGATGTATTCTCAACCTCTCACCCTCAGGAAACTCCTACTTGAAGCATATACTCTATGTAAATGCAAGTTCCATATCTGGGCAGCACTCCATGAATGCACAATACTGAGAATACTTTGTAATGTGACAAGGGTTGGCTTAAATTTCCTGAGCCTTTCTCAGCTTGTTTGGGTAATAGCTAAGCTTTGACAATGCAAATAATCAATTCTCTGATTTTCTTATCTTAAAGATCAGATTTCCGTGCATCGTTTTTTTTTTTTTTTTTTTTTTTGTGCCGAGGATGGAACTCACGACCTCTTGTTTGCCAAGCAGGCACTTATGCCGCTGAGCTAAACCCCCAGCACATTCTATTTTCTAAAAGTACGAAAGATATATAGGGACTAAGGCTGTAGCTCAGTGGTAGAGCACTTGCCTAGCACACACTAGATTATATCTGCAGCACCACAAAACATAAAAAATAAAAGTAAAGATATAGGACCAGGAATACAGCTCAGTGGCAAGCACAAGGTCCTGAGTTTGATTCCTAGTACTAAAACAATAAAAATAAAAGATGTGTAAAACAACCTACATTCATTCAGTCCAACAAATATGCCCTGTCAATTGTACCAGCCCTAACTGTTATAGCCAATAATGACCACTCAGTCTCAGCCCCCTCTGGGACCCAGGGTTGGTCTTGGATAATCGTACTCCATGACCACTTCCCTCCATGGGAAGGGAATGACTATCAACACAGAGGGACAGAACATCTCTTTCCCACCTTTTTAGCTCCTGCCATTATTCATGCATTTCATAAACATTTGAGCACTTACTGTGTTCTTGTTAGTAAGGTGCTGGGGATACAGTAGTTGAACTCAGCAAAAGGGGTCCAGATTCTTATGGAGCTTGCCTTCCAAAAACAAATGAATAGATGAGAAGACAGTTGATGGTAATAAATGGTATGGTGTCCACTGAACTGGGGGTAGATTGGAAGTCACTGACAGAGCAGTCTAGGTTGAGCTGTCTAAAAAGGTTTCTCGGAGGAAGTGACATTTGCCTAGAGACCTGAATGAAAACAAAGCACCTATGCAAAGAATCTGGGTAAAGAACCTTCCAGGCAAAGGGGACAGCTAATGCAAAAGCCCTAAGGTAAGAGCAAGCTCACTGTGCCCAATAAACAGAAAATCAGTGAAGCGGAAGAGGGAAGACTGCAGGAGATGAGGTCAGAGAGGAAGACATGCCCTGGCTAGTGGAGAAGCTCATAGACCAGAATAAGGAGTTTAGATTTCATTCAAAGTGTAATGAGAAGCCTTTGAAAGATGTTAAGCTCAGAAGTGGCACATCAGATTTATGGTTTAAAAGTTCATACTGGCTGCTGGATGGAAAACAAATTTCAGGATCAAGGGATGCAAGAGAAACCATGTAAGAAGCTAGTATAGTGGTCTGTATAGAAAGAATGGTGACTTGGACAAGGACAACAACAGGGGCTGTTGGGAAGTGGAAGGACTCAGATATTGTGAAGCTGGAGTGCCCAAGTGACCTGCCTCAGTCCCCTCTGTATCAGCACATCAAATAATTATTGACAGGTGACAAATATTTACTAAGTGCCTACTACATACAAGGCACTGAAAGTTTCAGTCCAGAAGAGAAGCCACACTCCACCTTCTTCCCCTCCACTGCCATGGCAGCTCCACTCTGGGAAAACTATTGCCCACCTCAACCCCACCCCAATGGCAGGGCCAGAAGCACACCCTCCCTTCACCCCCACCCTGCCCTGTGCTCCAGTGCTGAGCTGGGAATGACAGTGTGGGGAGTGTTTACAGGTGAAGAATTGATGCCATAAAAAGAAGAGTTCAAAGTCCTCTCAAGATCTCAAAGCAAAGATGAGGGGAACCCAAAGCTTTCCAAGTGGGGAGAGGATCACAGCCGGAGCCACAAGAACCAGAGAAACCTCTTGATATCCACACCGAAGCTCATCTTTCTCTGGGTGCCCAGAACCCAGCCTTCAAAGCCCCACTCAAGCCTTACTTCCTCAGCCTTCACCGCCACCCTATTCTGCAACATCAATTACCCACTTCAATCCTCCTAGTAAATTTACGAGTCTCCTGTGCCCTCTGGTGGCATATTCCTGGCACTGCTGTTCACAGTTCAGCATTTCACTAATCAGAAGCTCCCAAACTCCTAAGAACAGTATTGAAAATTCTGGAAATCCTGGGAAGGGTTGGGAATGTCAATTCATCAGGACAAAAGGCTATGTCAGGTTCTAAGCTTAAAAGGTCTGAGCTAGCTGTCCATCTACTCTTTGTACCATTCTAAAATCACCTTTTATTTGAGTCAAATAAACCATTTTTGAGCATCTACTGCAAACTAACCCAGTCTCCAGAGTATGCAGAGCTCACTTAAGCTTGGATGAGCAGACACTGCTGGAGGCTTTGAGGCTGGAGCTGAAGATGTGAAGAAGATGGTAAGGCAGTTTAGAATTCACTCTGCTGTCAGACACTCTTCCATCATTGCTGTCACCTAATTTCCCTTTGTTCCTGCCTGGTTTTTAAGCCTGGTCTTCTGGCCATTCCATCATTTATATGAGCACTATCCTTCCAATAAATGTCTTTTCTGGTCACATTAGTTACAGTCTATTTCTATTTTTGCAATCAAGAAGATGACTGGTACACCGGACAATGGATCAAGCCTCTTTGAGCCTTAGTTTTTTTCCTCAGTAAAAAGAGATTGTGGTTCGGTGTTTAGCTCAGCGGCATAAGCACCTGCCTGGCAAATTTGAGGTCATGTGTTCTATCCCCGGTACCCACAAAAAAGAAAAGAAAAGAGGGAGAGAGAGAGAGAGAGATTAGAGAGATTGTGGTGACTTATATATGTAAGACAGTTTTCTTAAATTAGTATGAGTTATCTGTTCCTGAGTACCAAATGATCATGAATTAATAGCTTAAAACAGCACATATTTATTATTTCAGTGTCTGCAAATCAGGAGTTTGGGCGTGGCTTAGCAGGCATGGCTCTGCTTTGGGGTCACATAAAGTTATAAACAAGGTGTTAGCTGGGGATCCAATCTCATAATGTGACTAAAATGAGGAAGGATCCAATTCCAAGCTCATGTGGTCATTGATAGATTCGGTTCCTTACCTCATGGGCTCTCCAATATTGCAGTTTGTACCAGGCATGGTGGTACACCCCTGTAATCCCAGGGGGCTGAGGCAGGAAGATCACCATGAGTTCAAGGCCGGCCGAGCTACACAGTGAGTTCAAGGCCAGCCTGAACTACATAGTGAGACTCTGTCTCAAAAAAAAAGAAAAAGAAAAACAGCTAAAACAAGTTCAGGCCTAGCCTGGGCAATTTAGCAATTTGGTGAAACCCTGTCTCAAAATTAATCTAAAAAGGCTGGACCAGATCATGGGAAGCCTCCAAGTTCAATCCCCAGTGTGAGGAGGGGAAGGGTTTGAGTCCTCCAAACCAGCAAGAATCTGCTAGCAAAACAGAAGTCACAATGTTTTGTAGCCTAATCAAAGGCATGCCATCTCTTTTGTTGTATTCTGCAGATTAGAAGCATGTGCCTAGGCCAGCCTACAGGCAAGGAAAGGGAAACACACAAGGTCATGAATAACAGGGATGATGATCATTTGTGGCCATCGTGGTCAGCTTGCCACAAGAGGTGGCCATTAGTCATTCTTTGGGCCCTGTTTAAAATCCCACTTCCTCCTCCAGGGCTGTTAAAGTCCTTTCCAAGCCCAAACCTATCAAAGTTAGCCCTTCTTACAGTGGGGAAATTTGAAGATATTCTCTGTATCAAAAAGAATCTCTTTTTCATGATGAGAATGGAACCTAGGGCCTAGTACATGCTAGGCAAGATTTGTACTATTGAATTTTTTTTTTATACTGGGGATTGAATCAGAGCCTTCACACTAGGCTATATCCCTACCTTATTTTTATTTTTGTTATTTTGAGACAGGTTCTTACTAAATCACCAAGCTACCCACGATGGGTTTAAATTTGTGATCCTCTTGCCCCAGCTTCCCATATTTCTGGGATTATAGGTATATATGAGAATTATTTTTAAGTATTGTCTTGGTTACTTTTCTCTTCCTGCTGGGCAAAACACCCCATACCCAGAATGAAGAAAAGAAAGGTTTATTTGCTCACTCTTTGTGGAGGTTTCAGTCCATAATCAGCTGGCTCCAAGGCAGGGTGGCATGGCACTGGGGCAACACTTCAAGGTAGCAGCCAGAGCAAAAGGGGGAAACAAGCCTCTTCTCCACCCTTATAGTGTATGCAGGCCACCCCGCCCCTTCCAGGGCAGGTGTAGCTCTCACGAAGTCTCCTTGCCCTCCTTTGCACAGGATGAGGATATTTACAAAGTAAGAACCCTGGCTCTCTGCTCAGTCTCTCAGTTAAACTTACAATCTTCTCAAGTTGACACAATGTATCAACCCTAACATGTATATTAGATATAAGCTATTTTTATGCTTTAAGAAAATTTTTTTTAATTTTAACTTTTTTTGTTTTTTGGTACTGGGGATCAAACTCACAACTTCATGCTTGCTGGACAGGCACTTTATACTGCTGAGCTAAATCTCCAACCTCTATTTATTGTTTTAGTTGACGAAATTGTATATGTTTATTCTGTACAATATGGTTTGGAACATGTACATTAGCCAGGTATGATGGCGCATGCCTAGAATCCCAGCATTCAGGAAGCTGATGCAGGACGATCGCCATAGTTTGAGGCCAGCCCGGGCTATGTAGTGAATTCAGGGCCAGCCTGAGTATATAGCAATACTCTGTCTCAAAAAAAAATTCTCTTAGCCATTTCATTTGCATAGATATTAAGTACAATAGATCTCCTGAACTTACCTCTCTCTCTCTTTTTTTTTTTAATCGGTACTGGGGATTGAACTCACAACCCTGCACTTGCAAGGCAGGCACTTATGCTGCTGAGCTAAATCCCCAGCCCCAAACTTACTTCTCTTATCAAACTGAAATTTTGTATCTTTTGACAAGTATCTCCTCAATTCAACCTCCCCCTGATAACCATTATTCTACTCTTTATTTCTTTGAGTTCAACTTTTTTGCAGTCCACACACAGAAGCAAGGTGCTATATTTTTCTATGCCTGACTTATTTCTTTTACCATAATGTCTTCTAGGCCCCCTCCCATATTGTTGTAAATGACATACAATTTCCCCCATTCTAGGGCCAAACAGTATTTCATTGTGTATATTTACCTTTTTATGTTTTTTTGGGGAGTGGGGTTTATTTTGTTTTGTTTCAAGCCCAGCTGGACAACCTAGTGATTTAATGAGTCCTGTTTTAAAATAAAAAAAAAATACAAAAGGCTTGTGTGGAGCTCAGTACCAAGGGTAAGACAAAGACAGGCTGACTAGGGCTGACATTTTTGATCTCTGGTTTCCAGGCTTATTCTTTTTTGAGCTAGGCCTTACTTTTGGGGAACTGCAGTGTGTCTCCTCCTGTTCAGTGCCAGCACTGTTGGCAAGTAACACATTTGGAGATAAGGCATTTAGGGTGAGATCTTCTTTTGATTTGGTTTTGACCTAGGTGGATCTCAGCCCTCAGATTAGGGGAGAGGAGATGAAGGCTGGACTCCTCTGCTGCGCTTGGCCCAGACAGAAGCCAATTGCCTGCTTCCTCCATGGCAGGGAGCAGCGATCACATCCCACAGTCTTGGTCCCAGAAAAAAAAAATTTAAAACTACAGCCTTTCCATTCTAGGCCTCTTCTCTTGTCTCCTTCTTCCTGGAAGTTCTCCTCATTTCCCTCCTCCTCTTGAAGATAACATCCTCCCTGGTTAAGAAAAATGCCCCAGAAGCTGCCTTAACCTTAAAGGATCAAATTTAAGAACACCAAAACTGGAACAATCTGGTTTCATGTGCCCTTAATGGGATGCAGCAGGAAAGACACAGTGTCACCTAGGTAGTATTCTTTTTTTTTGGTACCGGGGATCGAACTCACAACCTTGCACTTGCCAGGCAGGCGCTTAAGCCACTGAGCTAAATCCTCAGCCCTCTAGGTTAATTTTCTGTAGGTTAAAACAGAAATGTTCAACCTGAATCTAATTACAGGGAATCACACTGAGAGACATTATCTGAGACAATCGGCCAGCACACTCCAAAAATATCCATGGTGGGGACGTAGCTTAGTGGTTGAGCATGAATGGGACCTTGTGTTCATCCACAGTACTATAAAAATATATATAATAGCATATATCCCAGTAGCCCCAAATTCTCTAGAGCTCAATGAAGATAAAATTAAGACAACAGTGTCTGAAGACAAAATCAGAGGCCCAGGCTAACACAAAAAATACCAGTGCTATAGAAAAAAAAGTAGGCAATTTAATAGGTTCAACTAAACTCACAAGACATAACTAAATGTAATGCATGAGACTTGATCAAATCCCAGATTTTAGACACTAATGGACCAGTTGGGGAAATTTCAATTAGATAATAATGTATAAATGTTAAGTTTCCTGACTGTCTCATGGTTATGTAGAAATGCCTATGTAAACATGTCTGGTGAACACAAGGTAAAGTATCTAGGCCTGTGGTTGATTCTCATGTGGTTCATCAAAATCACACACCTACAAAGAGATAAAGCACATGTGGGAGTATTGACACCCAGTGAATGTAGGTACATACATCCTTATCAATTTTCTGTAGGTTAAAAAAAATTTCAACACAAGAAGTTAGAGCCTGGGCTGGGGATATAGCACAGTGTCACAGTGCCTGCCTGGCAAGCACAAGATTCTGAGTTCAATTCCTAGGACTAAAGGAAAAAAAGAAAAAGAGCCAGTCGTGGTGATGTACACCTATAATCCAGCACTCCAGAGGCTGAGGCAGGGGGACTGCTGCAAGTTTGAGGCCAGCCTAGGCTACACAGTGAGATCAAGTCCAGCCTGAACCACATAGTTAGATGCTGTATCCAAAAAGAAACAAACCAAACAACAAATAAAAAATGCTAAGTCTTTTGAGTTTCAATACCAGCAGGAAAATATTCCAAATGAGGAAAGTTAACAGGATACTGTGATTCCCTTAAATTTCACATTTTCTACAGAAGGGGATAGAAGTTGCAACCATGAATATTGATCCAACAGGCACCACATTTGGTGCCAGCAAAACAGGGTCACTGAACAATTATTTATTGAGAAAGAGTTTGGTATTCCCCCAGATATCAAATCTTTCAAGGACATTTTCACAATGTTAGCTTTTCTAATTTTTTTTTTACAGTTGAATTTTATTTTTATTTTTGGGGGTTATTTGAGACAGTCTCTCCCTCTTTAGTTCAGGGTGGCCTTGAACTCACTATGTATCCGAGGCTGGCCTTAAACTTGTAGCAATCCTCCTGCCTCAGCCTCTGGAATGCTGGGATTTACATGTGTGGGTCATCTCATACAGACTAGTCTTCCTTTCAACATATATTTATTAATGCCTGTTAGGCTGTTAGCACAACTCTAGGTGCTAAGGCTGCAACGATAAGACACATGTGGTTCCTGGTCTCATGCAACTTGCATTCTAATCCAGGGAGGCAGACAGTAAACAATAGATAAATAAGAAAATGATGCATCATGAAAAACACGTTGCAGAATCTCACTACATTTAGTGTGATTTCAACTATATGACATTCTAGAAAAGGCAAAACTATAGAGACAAAAGGTTGGTAGTTGCCAGGGGTTAGGGAGGATGGAGGGATACATAGGTAAAGCACAGAACATGTTTAGGACAGTGAAACTCCTGTGTGACATGGTGTGATAGGGTGGGCACATGTTGTTATACATTTGCCCAAACTATGGATTATACACCAAGAGTGAACACAAGGTAAAGTGTAGACTTCGGGTGGTAACGATGTGTCAGGATATTCCATTTAACAAGTCTATCACTGTGGTATGCGATGCTGACAGTAGGAGAGGCTGTGCATGTGTAAGGGCAGGTGCTATGGGAACTCTGCACTTGACATTCCATTTTGTTGCGAATTTAAGACTACTTTTTAAAAAGTCTAGTTCGAGGGGGCCAGGGATTTAGCTCAGCAGTGTAAGTGCCTGCCTGGCAAGCATGAGGGCGTGAGTTCAATCCCTGGTACCCATCTCAGAAGAAACTAGGGAGAAGGAGAAAAGAAAAAAGGGACAAGCAAAAAAAAAAAAAAATCTTGTACACATATATATACAAGATAGTTAAGATAGTACACTAGTTTCTCTTAGTTGATTGAAAAAAACGGTTAGTGCTAATATTGTTTGGACAATTAAATGCCTATATCTTGTACTCTAACTAATTTAAAAATAACAATGCACAATGTATTAACCATTGTTACTCTCCTACTATCTTGTTTTGAAATTTTGTTTTTTTACCTTTAAAATAAAATTTAAAAAATAAAAAGTCTTTAAAAATAAAAGTTGTATTCGAAAAACTGCACAGCAAGAAATTAATATGACAAAAGGTAAATTTGCTACCTACTTTAGGTAGAATGAAAAAGGTAATTCCCTTTGAGGTTGTTTCTGTGTATAAAAAAGGATTAAGGGCATCTGCCTTCACAGGTTAAAGTTTAAATAGCATATATGTGAAAAGGCCTCTTAAGTTGCTCTGAATTTTCTCATGCAACAAAGCATGTATCTGGTAGGCAGCTTTGATATGTCTCCCAGTGACTCTCACCTCCTACCATTTGAGCCCTGGTGTAAGTAACCCCCACACTCTGAGTGTCGTCTGGATCTGCTAATTCCTTTCTGAAGAATCAAATGCAGTAAAAATGATGAGATAAATTTAGGTGACAAAAATACTTTGACTTCTATCTGCTCCTCTTTCTTTCCCTGTCAGAAGTAAGCTGCATGCTGTGAGTAGCCTGTAAATTAGTGACAGACAGGAAAGAACTGAACGTGTCCAAAGCCTGGCCCTCCATTGGGTGCTGATTGACTTATCAGTTTTGGGCCATCCGGGAGATTTGAATATTAAGTAAAATAAAAATTTTATTGCATAAATAGAAAGATGAAGACCATTGGTTGTAAAAAGCATGTTCATAATGGTATGTTCATTGTGATCTCATTTTGCTAAAAAAAGTATATATTCATGAAAAGAAATACAATGTATCCTATAATCCAATAATTTAATTTCTAGATATACATCCCAGATAAGTGAATTCCTGTGTCTACCGAAAGACATTCAGAAATGTTCATAACAATTTCATTCAGAATAACCCAGCTTGGAATTATTCTAAATATTCCTTAGTGTATCTCAGTGGTAAAGCACAAGGGGACTTGGGTTCAATCTGCAGCATCACAAATTAAAAGCAGATAATTAAATTACGATATATTCTAATAACTGAATAATATAAAGTGATGAAAATGACTAAAATGTTGATAAGAATGAATCAAGAAACCAGATATGAAACAGTAGAGGTGCTGGGCATGGTGGTGCATGCTGGTAATCACAGCACTCAGGAGGCTGAAGCAGGAGGATTACTGTGAGTTTGAGGACAGCCTGGACTACACAGTGAACTCAAGGCCAGCCTGAACTACACAGTGAGACCGTATCTCAAACCAACAAACAAAACAAAACAACAACAACAACCAGTACAGGTGTACACTGTACCATCTCTTTTAGAAGAAGTTCAAGAACAGGTAAAGCTATAGTATAAGAATCTGAATAATCATACCCATGAAAGGCTGGATATTAACCAGGAAGGGACTCAAGGAACACTTGTGGATGAGGATAAATGTCTTATTCTTGGTTTGGATATAGTTACATTGATGGAGATAAATAAATATAAATCAAGTTGCATATTTAGTATTTGTACACTTTATACAATTAAGTTATACTTTACTCTGCTTTTTTATTTGTTTGTTTGTTTATTTATTTATTTTCATGCTGAGGGATCAAATCCCTGGGAGTTGAGGATGTAGCTTTGAGATACAGCTCTGCTTTGAAAAAAAAATGGAGAGGGGCTGGGGGATATAGTTCAGAGGCATATGTGCAAGTGCTAGGTCCTGAGTTTGATTCCCATTACCAAAATAAAATAAAATAAAATATTTCAAAAAGTGAGAGTGAAAGAAAAAAACTCCAGACAGATTACATCAAAAGTATTAATAGGTGGTCATTTCTGGGTGATAAGAATATGGCGTTTTGATTTGTGTAATTGCTTATTTGAATTTTCTGATTTTTCACAACACAAAGGCACTGCTTCTGCAAGCAACAATAAAAGGTAATTTTTAAAACTGCATTCCAAATGCTTGGTGATATTATCCATGCTGCCCCAGGGGAAAGTCAAGAAATGTACTCACCACAGTATTCCTGAAGGAGAAAGGGGGTAGCCAGGCATAATACAAAGGAATGGAATGCTAATCACAGTGGCTTCCCACTGTGGGGGACTTTTCCAGGAGGTCCCTAGTGCTGAGCTTCTGGAACTTCCCAGTGGATCAGAGTGCCAGGCCTAAGTGCCTAATGGAAAGAACCCAAGAGATAGAATAGGAAGACCTTGGTCTGAATTCAGATCCAGTTGTTGACTAATTGTGGCTATTGGCAACTCATTTAATCTCAAAGTGGAAGGAACCTCAGAGGTCTTTCTGTGGGTTAGTCAGAGGGCAGGAGCTAAGATACTGGTCACTGACCCTGTATGGGATCTTTCTACTACGTGCTGCTTGCCTGTTTGTGAAATTCTTACCCTAATAATAACTAACTTTGATATAACTGTTTATGTTTTATGAAACCCAATGTTCCTGTTGAATTCTCATAGAACCTCATGATAATCAAGTACTGCCCCCCTCCCTTTTGGTACCAGGGCTCAAACTTACCACCTTGCGCTTGCAAGGCAGGCACTTGTGCCACTAAGCTAAATCCCTGGCCCTCCTCCCCCTTTCTCAAGGTAAATTTCTGAGATAAAACACGACCTGCCCACAATTATTGAATGACAGAATCCAGACTTGTTCTCTGATGTTCAGACTCCCAATCATGCTTTCTTCCCAAGATGCCAGGAGATCTCAGAAGGACCCCGACACAGCTCTCCACCACACCCCACCCATAAAGGCCCTTATTGGCAGGGGAAGGCAACACTGAATAATGACCTCCATTGGAGTCCTTACTGGTACTGAGCTCAGATCATTCGAGGAAGAATGCAGACTCCTTCTGCCTGTTACCCTAGATGTTTGTGAAGTCCAAATCTCCACCTCTGGGCAGCCACTTGGGTCAAGGGCCTTCCAGTCCCACTAACCAGCCTAGTACCACGGGGGCCACCAATTTAGTCCTGAAAATGCACTCTCTCCCTCTCTCCTCATCCTCCTCCCACCTTTTTTTTTTTTTTTTGAGACAGGGTCTTATATGCAGTTCAGGCTGCCCTTGGGCTCACTTGTAGCCCAGGTTGGTCTTGAATTTGCAGCAATCCTCCTGTCTCAGCCTCTGAACGCTGGGATTATAGGCAAGAGCCACCACATCCTGCTTTTTCTTTCTTTTTTTTTTTTTTTTTGAGGCAAGGTCTCATTATGTAATTCAGGCTGCTCTTGAACTCACTAAGTCACCCAGGTTGGCCTCAAATTTACAATGATCCTCCTGCCTCAACCTCCTGAGTGTTAGGATTACAGGGGTGTGCCCTCTACCTTCCTTTGGTACTGGGAAATCAAACCCAAGGGCACTCTGCTACTAAGCTATGCCCCCCACACACACACTTTGCTTTTAAAAAACAGGATCTTGCTAAACTGTCTAAGCAGGACTTAAATTTGTAATCCTGCCTCAGCCTGGAATTATAGGCTGGGGCCTACACTCATTACGGGCCCAGCCCGATTCCCTCCTCCAGGGAGGCTTTTCCCCAAGGCCCAAGGCTCTTCCCCATCCCTGCCCAGTCCCTGTCTTCCCTCATATCCTCTTCTTGGGCTCGAGGACTCTACCCTACCAGCAGTGAGAACCAGGGTAAGACGCAATGTTGGGCCCAAGGGACCAATGCGGTGAGCAGCCAGCACTATGCTCTCTTCAATAATTCACTTCCAGGGAGGCAGCAAGCATCCTGCCCTCATTCTGAAGCCAGCAATGGCTACCACAATCAGAGCTTTACATTGAGAAGGGATGGGGTAGATGGCTGGTGAAACAAATGGAAGGTCTCCAAGCCCATGCCGGCACCTCTCCCCTATTCTTCATAAAAAGAGAGGCTCTGCTGTGGGCTGAGATCAGGGATCCAGTGAGAAATAAAGGAGGCTGCACACAGCAGAGAGAAAGATCTAAACACAGCGCCTTACTCCGGCCCCCTCCAGCTGTTCACACCTACTCAGCCCTTTGCTCTGTAGCTCTGAGTGTTCTCCAGGCTACCCCTCTTAAAGGATGCCCAAGTTCCTGGGTCCCAAGATTTTGGAAGCCTGGGACTTTTTCAGGTGCTACTAAGTTACCCAAAGAGCCCCCACCACATAGGCCTATGATCTTAGAACCTCCTCCTGGATCACCACGTCCATCCTTACCACCCATTCCGTCTGGCTTCAACCCCAGCCTCCCTGGCAACCTCTGATGTTTACAAACCTTGTAAGTAGTGGTGGTGGTGGAGGGGGTCAGGAACTGAGTATTTTTGGGACTCAATCTAAAGGTGCAGAAATAATGAGGAGAAAGACAAAGAACAAAAAGACTTTTAATGCAGGTTTGGGAGAGACACACACACTGAGAATGTGGGAGCTGTCTCAGTGGACAAAGGATTGGGGGTTGCTTATAAATATTACATTTTGGGGAGGGGTCTGGTTAGTTGACAGTGATGGATTATTGCTATGTGTTAATGTGTGCAGGTTGGGGATTGGGGAATCTTTGGCATAGGTGGGAAGGAAAGACAGGGAGTCTGGCTCAGATCAGGAAGAAGTGGGATACAGTGTTCTTTGTGGTTTCTTTGTCATGTTGGATCTCTGCCATGATAACTAAGCAGGACCATGTGAATAAAAACCTATCATTAATCCTCTGAGCATTGTAGTGATTGAGAATCCTAAAGTGTTAGGAGTTTGGCAAGAGCAGTTCTTTGCCTCTAATGTAGTAAGAAGGTGGTAAAGTCCAGCCCCCTGACCCTCTACCACCATCCCCATCCCCATCCCTGGACCATCCTAGGGATCTGTCTTCCATACTCTTTCTTCTATCTGTGGTAGCCCTAGAGTTCTGCTCAAATTCCAGTCTCATTCCTACTTCAATCCATTCTGTGGAATTGGAATCCATACATGCAATGGAGCCAATGGATCCACATAGATCTTAGGGGCTAAAATCTAAGACTAAAATAAACAAGCACCTACTACATGTCATGCTAAACCAGACTACAGGCAACAAGGGCATGAGAGCCAAACAGTTCAGCCCTCTCACCTCCCCTCCTTCACAGATAAGAGGAGGAAGCCCCAAATCTACAGAATAGTCACACTGCCCCAGAGTGGACCATAGCTGGCTCTGGAAGCCATGGCTCACTTGCCAGGCCCTCTAGAGGCTTGGATGCGGGAAAGAGGGTACAATTTTTCTGGGCACTGTCAGCAAGAAACTCTTCAGACATATTTATAGCAAATGCTACATCAGGGGATGGTGCCTAAAAGTGCCTTGGAGCATCAAATAACACCGTAGGCCCAGAGGCTGAGGTCAGGAAAAGAAGACTGATTACAGCCAGAGAGATTGAGGTTGATGGCGGAACTTCCCCAGAGTAATATCTGGAGTTGGCAATAGGGATTCCCTGCGGAAGCTACTGCCACAGAATTTTCTCAAAAGAGGAGAGTTAGGCATCTTTTCTAGGTCTGGTAGGATAGATGCAAAGGGATGGACATACAGTAGTGATTTCTGTCCTAGTGGTACAGAGATTTTCAAATAGCAGGCCTGTAAAGCATAGTAAAGTGGGGCTCAAATCCAGCTCTATAACCACAAGACAACCTCTTGAGGCAGAGCTACCTCTGCCCAGAGACTGGCCAGGAGGGCCAGCAGGGTCCCTGCCAAATCTCCTGAATTCTGACAACTTGTGGGCCTGGGGGGTCAGGAGACAAGGTGAGCTACCCAGGAAGAAGGGTTGAAGGCTGCTTGGAAAGCCACGGGGAGTTGTATGTTAGAGCCCAGGGCCTAAATGGTCAAGAAAAAGAGGGCATAGGTGCTAGGAAGATGTTCACACCAGAGGCCTCTTAGGTGCCTGCTAGCTGAAGAAGGGGACCTGAGGAGCTTGAGTGGGGAGGAAGAGGGCGTGTTCCTGGGCAGGTTCCAGAGAGAGAACAGTGGGGCCAATCATCAAGGGTCTGGGAGACAGCAGTGCTGGGGATGGAGATCAGGCTCTCTGCTCTGGTTCTGAGGTTCCTACCTTCTCTGCATAGCAGATGGAGAAGGAGTTTGTGGTCTAGCAGCTGGTTTGGAAAGGAGAAAGAGTGAGGGGTGTGGAATTGCCCACCCCCCAGATTCCCTCTGATAGACTCAGGGAGAAGTAACTGATATTTCTATTTTCAAAAGGTGAAGATGTTTTCTAGGCTGTAGGTTCAAGCCGAGGGAGTAGAGGAAGGGGGGTAAGGGGAGCCAAGAACAATTGCTTCTCCTATGGAAACTCAAGCTGCCCCAAGGCCCAAAGGAGCTAGTCCATTAGCTGTGGTCAGCAGCAGGAAGGGGGGGGCCTTTCTCCCTCCAGGTCTTATTGCCAAGTGAAAGGCAAAGTCTTTGCTCCCTCCATTAGAGCCTCAAAAAAACCAAAAAGCACAAAAAACTCCAGTCACATAAAGAAAACACACAGAACCTCTTTATGTCTTCTGAAGGCCTGAAGCTGAGTAACTTGGGAGTAAGTGGGCAGTAAGGGATCCAGGCTCCTCGGACTAGACCACAGAAGGAGGTGAGGTGGTGCCCTCCCCAAAGCACTTACCAGGTGGAGACAGTCTCCTTCGACCCAGCTCCCTCAAGAACATCAGCTGAATACAGAAGGAGAGACAGTTTCCCAAGATTCTCTGAGAATGGGAGAAGGGGAGGTATACTGAGACCCCTCCCTCCCTCACCGTGGAAATAGATTTAAAAGAAGTGCTGGGAAAAGTACAGTTTTAGATGGTGCTGAGGTCTTTGGTCTATCTCCCTGAGAAGGTCTGTTGCCCCCTGCACCAGTCGCAGTCTTTGGATACCAGTGGAGAAGGGTCCAGCCCAAGTGTTTGGGGGGGGGGCGTGTAGAGGGACCAATGAGAGACTTGACCGCTCAGAAGGGTGCAAGGGGAGAGGCTACTGGGAGTACACCCCCGCTCCCCCCTTCCCCCGCCAGAACTTGGGCTTGTCCGGCTTGACGTGCGGTGGGGGGGGGTACTGACCCGAGGAGCGGTCCCGCGACTCTACGCTGCTTGCTGCCCAGTCCTGGCTGGGACGCTGCCCGGCCTAGCAGGGCGCCTCTTGAGACAAGGATGGAGGTAGGACCGGCTAGGAGGGGAGGGGATATGGATCCCTCAAATAAACCTAACGGGGGTGGGAATAGAGTGCAGCCCCCTCCTGGGGATGTGGAGGTGGGACTGGAGTTCCTGAAGATGAGAGAAGGGTTAGTCCTAGGTTTGGGGGTCCTGGCTAGGGCAGCGCCTCCTGCTGGCAAGAGTCCGGACCTGGGGTAATTGCTGCCGCCTGGAGGGCGTGTGCGGCCACCAGGCCGGGAAGCCCAGGGGGGCGTTGCAGCGTGCAGGAAGCAGCCGCTTTGTTTTGCTTCGTCCTTCTTTACTCGGAACTGAGACCCATGGCGCCAGAACTGGCCAGAGGGGTGACCTGAGATTCCCCGGGTATGGGTCGCGTTTCAGCCAGGCTGTCTCCAAATGGATCCCGCAGGAAGCAAAGGGTCCGCCGCGCCAGAGAGGGCCGGATGGGCTTGACTCCCTACGAACCGCGAGGATGCGCCTTGAGGCGTGGGCGCCGACCACGAGTCTTCTTCTTTTTCGGTCCTTTCCTCAGCTGAGGTCAGGGTCCCGGCCACCGCAGGAACCGCGCGCTTTTCTTCCTGGTGTGGCGCTGGATGCTGGATGTATGGAGCAGGGCTTGAGGGCGAACGGAGCCTTCCGCTAGAGCTCGGGCGCGGGAGCAGCCTTTGAACAATTCCCGCCCGTCTGCCTGCAGCGGCCGGAGCTCCAGTCCCCACCTTTCTTCCCAGGGCGAAGGTTGTGGAAGACGCGGAGGGGGAGGGGAAGAAAGGGAGGCCAGAAATGGGGATGGAAGGACTGTGGGAGGCACTCGCATGAACAGGGAACAGGGATCGCGGAAAGGAAAGACGGAAGTGGAGACAGACTAGACTGAAGGCGAAGGGAAAGCAAGACTGACAGAGGCGGCGAGAAAGGAAAAGGGAGGGAGGAGAAAAGGGGAGGAACCTGGAGCCAGTGAAGGGAGCGGGCGGCGGAGCCCAGCGGGCGTGGGGCGAGGCCAGGCGTGCAGGCGGGAGCCAGTGTGCAGAGCAGCGGCCTGTCCTGCTCCCGCCTCGGAGCCCCCGGCCCGGGGGAGGGGGAGAGGCCGTTAGCCCGGTCTATGTCTTTTTCTGACTCCAGTGCAACCTTTCTGCTGAACG
>PVLA01005655.1:0-64386 GCA_004027455.1 Hydrochoerus hydrochaeris
ATTCAAAGTTTCAATCAGTTTCCCATGCTCATGTACTTTTTTCTCTAGCTCTTCTTTAGCTGTATTCAACAACTCTTTTATTTAAGTTGTTATTTCTAGTTTTACATGGAAGAGTACTTCTAATTTGATTTCCTCTATAGCCTGATGCAGTTGTTTTTTTTATTTCACTCACTATCTTTTCAGAGATTCCCGGTGTGTTCCTTTTGGGATCCTCTATTTCAATGTCTCCTATACTTGCTTCTGGTGAACTATATGTTTGAGACTGCATTTTGCTTTTTTGTTTTGTCATTTTCACTCCACCTGGTGTTTTCTATGTGTACGAGGGGATCACACACACTCTTTGCAGACACACCAAAGTCTTACAGTTAGTTGGAGGGGGTTTTACTACTGGCCCTAATTATCCCCTGTACACCTCTATTTTAAGGGTTTACTCACCACATTGATACTGTCAATCTGGTGTAGTCCAAAGTTCGTCACCTGGGAGCAAAGTTTAAAATTTTCTCACACTAACTGGATCCCATTGAGACCTTCTGATGTTCCAGGTGGGAGGGTGGGCCCATCTGTAGCAGTTCAGGGCAGTTTTCAGTCTTGGGTGGGCCTCCTCAATGTTCCAGGTGGCAGGGCAGGCCCATGGGGAATGTTCCGAGTAGCCTACCCCTGAGGCGGGTTTGCTTTGAGTTCCTGGTGGCAGGGCAGGCCCTGGGTGGAATTTACACACAGCCTATACCTGAGGCAGGCTTGCGCTGAGTTCCCGGTGGCAGGGCAGGCTCAAAAACATTCTTATACAGTAACAACAAAATCACCGAGAGAGAAATAAGAGAAGCCACAACCTTCACACTAGCATCCAAAAAAATGAAATACTTAGGAATTAATCTAATGAAAGATGTAAAAAGTTGTACAGGGAAAATTATAATACCCTGAAAAAAGAAATCGAGGAGGACCTCCAAAAATGGAAAGACATCCCTTGTTCACGGATAGGAAGAACAAATATTGTAAAAATGGCCATTCTCCCAAAATTGTTATACAGATTCAATGCAATCCTAATGAAAATACCACTAGCATACCTCATAGATCTAGAGGAATCACTTCTAAAATTCATCTTGAACCAGAAGAGACCTAGAATAGCAAAGGAAATTCTAAGCAGCAAAGCCAAAACAGGAAGAATCACAATCCCTGACTTGAACTTATACTGCAAAGTTACTGTAATTAAATCAACATGGTATTGGAATAAAAAAAAGATCTAAAGATCAATAGAATAGACTAGAAGAAACAACTATGAACACACTCAGCCACCTTATCTTTGATAAAGGTGCCAAGCATGTTCACTGGAAGAACGACAGTCTCTTTAATAAATGGTACTGGAAAAACTGGCTCCCCTTCTGCCAAAAACTAAAATTAGACCCATGCCTATCACCATGTACTAAACTAAAATACAAATGGATCAAAGATCTAAATATTAAAACAGAAACACTAAATCTGTTGCAAGACAAAATAGGTAAAAATCTTGAAGACACAGGGGTAGGTAGAGAATTCATGAACAAGAACCAAACTGCATGGGAAATACTTCTCAGAATCAATAACTGGGATCACATCTTATTAAAGAGTTTCTGCATGTCCAGAGAAATCTCCAGCAGAATGAAAAGAAAACCTACAAACTGGGAAAAAAAATCTTAGTGAACTGTCCCTGAGAAAAAGGACTTCTGTGTAGAACTTATAAAGAATTAAAAAAAATTAGACCCCCAAAATTCAAAGACCCAATCCAAAAATGGGCATCTGAGATGAACACATGGTTCTCAGATGAAGAAATACGAATGGCAAATAAATACATGAAAAAATGTTCATCATCATTGGTTATTAGAGAAATGCAAATTAAAACCATACTGAGATACTATCTCACTCCAAAAAGAATGGCCAGAATCAACAAAACTACCAACAACAACAAATGCTGGAGAGGCTGTGGGGAGAAAGGAACTCTTCTGCACTGTTGGTGGGAGTGTAGCCTGGTGCAACCACTGTGGAGGTCAATCTGGAGATTCCTCAAAAAGCTGGGGTTGGAGGTCCCATTTGACCCAGCTATTCCACTCTTAAGCATATTCCCAGAAGATCTGAAAACATCTTACCACAGTGATATATGCACACCCATGTTTATAGCGGCACAATTTGTAATAGCCAGATCTTGGAAACAACCTAAGTGCCCATCAACCAAGGAATGGATAAAAAAATTGTGGTACTTTTTACGATGAAGTACTACTCAGCTATAAAAAAATGATCACATTGAGATATTTATAAATAAATGGATGCAACTTGAATCTATATTCATAAGTGAAATAAATCAAACTCATATGTATAAATACCGTATAGTCTCCCTAGTGTAAGAAATGGTAAGAGTACAGAAGATTTTAGGGTAATCATGGTTCACCATTATACTACTTTGAAGTCTTATGTTTTCATTCATTGGTTGGAATGGTTTTATTCTGTTTTGTTTGATCTTAATATATGTGATGGTATGAATAGTTACTTTGAAGGAAAGACAATATGGCAGTCATTGTTGATTTAATATCATCTTGCTTTGAAGTCCTACCATGCTCTTGTTTTTCTATTACCATTGGTTCTATCACATTGTGTCTTATTGTATTTTCGTATGTATGATAGTATAAACAAATTTTTTATGGAAAATGAGATAATATAGCAGCCATTGTTCATCTTCAGTTATTTGGCTCAGAATGCCTTGCAATACTTTCATTCTCTTGAGGTGTTTTATTCTACTTTGTTATGTTTAACATTATTGTGTGTAAAGCTAAGCTCAACTATTTCAAAGAAAGAGACATTATTGTAGCTACTGTTAATATCCAATTGTCTTGTTGTGAAGTGCTGTGTTGCTTACATTGTTCTGTTCTGATCTGCTCAGATCTGTCCTCTTTTGTTTTATTCTCTTTAAAATAAAAATAAATAAATATAACAAAAAAGAGAATTACAGAACTGAAAAATGCAAAACTTCTATTTTCTCAGTTACATAGTAGTGAAAATAAAACAGGTCATTAAATGTTCTATGTGCACTACCCTTATTCACTATGGACAAAGATAACTATAAGTCAGGTAAAGCAACTGACTCGAGTCCATTCCTCAAAACCACCTTCCAGTTTACATCTAAACCAAAGAAAGTGACAAGCCACTTTCAGTAAAGCACTCCACATCCTTCAAAACCCGAGTCCTGTCACTAGAAGAGGATGCCAAATACAGTATGACAGACTCAAGTGTAACCCTACTCACTCTCCCATTTCTACCCGGAATGACATGGAAATGTGTGGGGAACTGGCTGTTGCTTAGATATCTCTTTCTTCTCATTTCCTTCTCATCTAGATTTGCATTTACCACATTTCTCTTCCTTTAAAGGAAACTCACAATACCAGAGCCACAGCCACAGCCACAGCCACAGCCACTGCCACAGAGGATAAATAGCAGGTCTATTTGGTTTAGTGATCTTCCTGTTTAGTGGTTGGTTAGCTATTGCCACAGTTTCAATACCCTAGCTTTAATAACCACCAGGACACACACTTCAAAGAGATGCTGTATTTTGCAAATAGGGCAAATGGACAGTGAAACTCTTTTTCTTTCCTTCCTTTCTTTAAACAAGAAGAAGATCATTAGAAACAGATATAAGATCTTTCTTGCAAAATGTCCAGTCTAATTTTCACCACAAGCTTTTCAGAGGATTCTTCATGTGTTTGACACAGAAGAACCCAATTTAAGATCAGTTTTGAAGAGCAGAAAAAAGAAGGGGAAATTCATCGTTCCGCAAACAATAGCTTGTGAACAAGCTTTAAAACTCTTGTACTGTTCTGGTGTTTTCCCTCTGAAACTGCATTTCCAAATGATTCCTGACCACATTATTCAACGCAATTTCCCACCACATCCCTCCAACTCATTCCGGTTTGTCAAGACATCTCTGCTTTTAAGTCCTTCCTTCTCCCTGGAGTTTTATTTCATTGTTTCTTGACTTTGACAATAGTGTCTTAGTTTGTTCCATCAACCTTCACCCTGGGAGGCAGTCAGTACATGTTGGCGACTATTACAGCATTAAAGCAGGAGTAGCAGAGCAGAAAAGCCCATACTCAGGTCTATTCTGAATTTCTGCTCTACTCTGTGTATGTCTCTCTTTGTTCTATCCTCTGCATCAGATGGAAAGCAATCATCTTGCCTGAAATGTATCTATAGCCAAGGCTCCATGTAAATTACAGAGAGAGATGACAAATTTCATGGCCTGGTTATGGTAAAAATGGCAAATTTCACAGTTTGTCATGGATTAATAGAAAGGGAAAACAAACACAAATGAAGTCATCCTCATTGTTAGAAATAATTCCAGAGTGACTATTTGATGAATTTAAACAATGGGATGGAATGCCAGCCATTCAACACGCAACCCATGATTTTAAATTTAATAAAGGACCTTGTGGTTTTATACTCAGATATTCCCGTACTAAAGGTTGAATCCAAGCACACTTACATTTCAGCCTGAGCTCATAACAAGAAAGTTTCGAATTCCAAAGACCTGAGTTTACCCTCTTTCACAGAATATAATAAAGCATCCGTGAAATGTTTTCATGATGGACCACAGACTGTAGATTTTTAAGGTCATTGGTGACATCATGATAGATGAGGAGACTTATCTACATGTTTGGAAATGTTACACAGCTTAGTCGATCCACCTGGAAAATGTCTTTAAAAGATTAAGGCACTGAGCCCATCTTCATAGTTTATTCTCTTTAGTTCTAGTTTCAACCTCTATTCTGTCTTTGGTCATTCTCAGCTACTACTATAACCTTGAGAAAAGCATATTGACCTAGGCTTCATTCACCATGGGATTCTGAGTAGGGCCTTAAGAAAGAATTGAGTAATCTATCATCATCTCTTTAAACTCAGATTCTGTAGCCAGGGATTTAGGCCTGGCATTCCTGCAGCTTTGGTAACTGTTTCTCCATATTGTCTAAAATCCTTCAAAAGAATTCCTGGTTGTTACAGAGCCTGAACAGTGTTTTGCCCTGCTCCTCATTTCTTTGTATTTACTTGTGATACATGAATTTCTTTTATCATTCTATATCATTCATGCTTAAGGACTGGATGAAACAAATTCTAAGATTATAGGAGGATTGTACATAGCCAGGTGATTCATTAGAGCCAACAGTTTCAGATTTTCTGATACTTGTAAATTCAATCAAGTTGACTATAAAATTTTAATCTGAATAATTTTTTTAGTCACTTTGGTTCATCTATAAAAATAAGATCCCTAACAAGAATGTTGAAACTAACACATGTGCAGATAGAGTTTGGAGGAAAAAACAAATGGAGTTAATAGATGCCTTCAGTTGCTTAAGACTCAGGGACCTGTGTAAAGCTCTCAGGTAGAAGAGTTGCAGAGCCATCTGAGGGACTGATACACAGAAGAATCGTTCTACTTCCCTCACAAAGAAGTCATAGTTCATTTCTATCTCAATAGACCACTACATTAGAGGTAATCACATTCAGTTTATCATTAGCTTTAAAATCATGACTGACTCGTCAGGCAATTGGAAACAAATAGCAAAGGGTGGTTCAATAGCGGGGCCCTGTTTCCTCTCCCCTCTCTCTCCCTCTCTCTGCTGAGAGAGATTTTCAACTACATAGAAAGACAACAAAATGACTTTTGCTTCACCCTCACATTCATCAGTGCTTATGGAACAGTCTGTCTCACAGTCTCACCTTTTAATGTTCCTATCAGTATGTCTTACACAATTAGACTGTAAGTTCCCTTAGGGTAGAGTCTTCATCCTGTTTTTATTCATCCCCAGAGTCTGAAAAAGTTTGAGCCCATAAGTTCTAGCTGGCTTGGGAGACACTCTTAAACATCACATCAAGGCCATCCACTGCACAGCTTGCTAATTTAATTGTAGTCATTTGCACCAGGTCTCCCTAAATCATTACTAAGGATTCAAGTCTCTGGAGCTCTATGAAGCATCCCCACTTAATATTCCCACCACTGCCGTAGCAAACAGTTTCATATGCAAATATAGCCACTCAGCTTTCTGATCAGAGAAGCTCCGCATTAAGAAAAGGCTGCTGGAACATCTGGTGTCCCATCAAGTTCCAAACATCAGCATCAGTAAAGACCACGCTCAAGCTGGAGGGTGGGGATACAGGCACTAGCCTATGGCTGAGTCCTCATTCTGTGCTGCTGATGGAATGTGAAGAGGACCCTTGTTTGATCTAAGTCTGTGACAAAGTATGTAGGTTCTGGCTAATTAGACAAAACTTAAATCTAAACTTATAAAGTTAATGATGCCCAGAAAAGGAAGCAGCACAGATTCCAGTTTTTTACTACATCTTCCATTTGAAGGAAAATGAGGATGGAATGTCAGGAGAGAGACTGCGACAGCATGGAGTGGTGTTCTCCTAGAGGAAAAAGTTTTTCTAAAAGTCTGAATTTGGGAAAAGTTGCAAGTGGGGTGAAAAGCTGATAATTAAAGAATCCAAAGCAGTCCTTGAATCAGGTGATAAAGTCAGAGAGCTGGAGCTGGAATGGATGACCGAGATCCAAAACTAGAAACTGAAACCTGGTGGATAATAAGTAAAAACTCTAGTATTAATGCGTTACCATCTTAACAGTGACCTTTTTGTTTGTTTGTTTGCTTGCTCTCAGATACTGGTTTACATTGTTGCTCAGGCAAAATCATGAAGCTTAAAGAACAAAGGAAAATGTACATGGTTTCTTCTTTATATTTCTTTCGTCTCATAGAAAAATGACAGTACTTCCTTAACTTACCCAGTTGAAAATTCGGATTCAATGTGGATATTCTTGAAGCTGGAGGCTGACCCCTTTAAGCCACTCAGTTTGACCCTATCCAGTGCACCAAGTTTACATCTGTATCTCTGGGATCCTCATTTTAGATTTCATAGCTACATGACAGGCAGGCTTGGTCTTATTAGATGATATCAGTGAAAACAGTAGATATGTAGTTAGTACAATTAAATGAAAGTCATTAAAGTTGAAAGATGATACACACAAACTGAAAAATAATCAGAGAGCTTATATAGTTTCTTCTTCCTTTGCCTGATACTTGAAAGGTGTATTTCGTGTCACTTTGTTCTCAGTTAGTGAACATTTCTAACTGACCTAAAAAATCTCTAGGCATTCTGCCACCAGAGCCATGTTGGCAATCAGATTATAAGTTAATGGTTAAGAAGCTATGTGGTTGGATTAATTTACATCTGTTGAAACAGACCAATATTCACCACTTAAAAAATCTAGGGTTTTCAGAAAACTACTTGATCTCTTTAATGCTAAGTTTCTTAATTTTGCAAATGAATAATTTGGAGATGTTGATCTAGTCAGGTAATTAATGCTAATCATGACTGTGATGTTGCTGCTGCCACCACTGCTTTATCTCAGTTTCTTAACTATATACCAGTTAATTACTTACTGGTGTACACCAGCAGCTCTGCTCCAAGCAACACTCAGAGAATCAGGCTGTACCTAATAAATTGCTCTGGTTCACAGCCTTTCACTGACTGCTCCATCTCCCCAGGAGATGAGGAAAAAGAGCAGAGAACCTGGTGAGAGATGTTAAAGGCCAGGAATTTGTTTATGTTCCACTGACCAGAATCACTTGGGTTCAGGAATGTGCCCAGAAAGAGGTGGGCAGGCACAGAGACTGATGAGCACAGTCAGGATCCTCCTTAGCAACTGGGATGTTTCATTTGGCCATTGTCCAGGATTTGTGGAACTGGGAAGAGGGAGTCTTGAACACTTCACCCCAGGTTATGAACCAGTGGAGCTAGGGCTATAGTAGAGATTAGGAGAAAACCATTTTGTTGGAAAGATTCGAATAAATCTGTTTAGTAGACATGTTCCCCATCACCTGTAAGAACATTACTTCAGTCCAATCTTGTATGACATAAACCACTAGATGTCTTTGCAAAGACATTTTCAAAGGCCACAGTGATCACTGTAAATTGGGATAGTCAGGAAAGTCTTCACAGACAAAAGCTAAATTCTCAAAGAAGCAGAAAGCTAGACAGTGGTATGAGGCTGAAAAGTCTATACACTGTTAGCGATAGCTACCCCATTATTACCAAGGAAGACAATAAAAATTGAAGGAAATGCATTCAATTTTTTGCATTATTGGGGAAAAGTAAATTGATGAAAACAGAAAAAATTACCTTTTCAAAATAAATTTTTTTCTGGAAAACTATTTTTTAAAAAAACAATAGCACTTTCAGTCCTTGGTTCTGAACTCTACTGTACAGGCTTTATGTTTGTAGGTACCAGAAAACATAAAAGTCATATGTGAAAGTTGCATAAGAGACTCATTGGTCTGTTACAGAACTAACCATTACAGAGACAGATGTTTTCAATTTTAACTGAATAAATAAGAGGATGAGGAGAGTAAGTAGTTAAAGGAGGACTAGATGTAGAGGAAACGAAATTCTCAGAAAATTAATCAGAAGTGCTTGCATAATTTCTTCTAATGTATAAAAATGTCAAGGGTTCACCATCAACTTCAAACTAAATCTTGTTCCATGAGAACTTTGCATGCCAAAGTATCAGTGTTTCATTCCCTAAGAATACTATATGCACATTATAAGAAGAAAATTGAACAGAATTACAGTTAATATACCTACAGATCTTCATCATTCTAGAGACTCTCTCTCAATTATTAGAGGTTGTATAGATGAATGAAAATGTAATTATGCTAAGTAGCACCTGATAACAGGGGAAATGTGAAGGAACTGATATGAACATATTACTCAGTTGTTATATTTATTATATTTTATTTCAATTAGCTTTTTGTTTATGTTATAACATAATCATAGCTAATGAAATTTAATTAACTTTTATAGGTCTAGTGCAACAAATGATGTATCCTATTTTAATGCATTTCTGAGGGCAGAAGCATTTACTCTTCTCTGTAATGTAAGTTATCCATTACTAAAAACAACTTATTTCCTGTAAATCCACTTCTTCCTCCTTAAAGTTCTAGTTCTTATAATGTTTCCTCCGATGCTGTTATTTATCTTTCATTTCACGGTCCCACACTATGACCTACATTCTGTTCTGTATTGCTAGGGCTAGAAACCTACAAACTATGTTTCCCAGACACCCGTTTCAAGGGCAAGCAGAAACACTGAAATGACACCCAGGATTTGGAGGCAGATTTATTTACATTGACAGGCAATGATCAGGATCATTCCCCATATATCAGGCCCTGATCTCTGGTGATCTAGGGTTTATACGAGATAAGCAAGCAGGAAGTACAGAGGCAGAATGGCTTGTAATTGTGGACTGGTTTATACATAGTGACCAGCTATGCATCACAGAGACCAGCCATTTCTAAGAAACAGAAACATCTGGAACCACAACAGGAACCATTACCCAGGCAACTAAGAAACTGAAGTATACTGATGCAGGAGCTGGAGGGTTTTCTGCTACACTGTTATATTCTACCAACTATAGAAACTGAAGGAAGTTCTTCAAATGTAGGGAAAGACAGGAGCAGCATTGTTTTTCTTTGCTTCTGATTTTAGTAGCACAGACACTATTAGGAATTTCAGGTGATGTGGTTGTACCTGGGGCAGAGGAACTGCACCCTCCTGAATAGGCAGCCTCTTCTACAATCTGAGTACAGGTGAGGTAGCAACTCGTTGGCAGTTTCAGAAGCAAAAGCAGCAGATTAGGTTCCTGGGCTCCATTACAAGAGCATTTTTCCATTACCTGAGTTTCAAACCTTGAGATCATTCATGACCTCTGTCTTTTGTCACAATTTGCTAGTGATCTTTTTCTTCTTAGAATATCTTAAGCATGTATATTCTTTCTTTCTCATCCTAACTTGTCCTGCTCTATTTCACTCCTCAATAGTTTCATGGCCCTTGGATATTCCAACACTGCAATTTAAAGAGACACGAGTTTAAATTTGACTTCTTCCAATATTTTGCCGTGTGTCCTTAAGCAAGTTATTTAACTTTGGCAAAATCCAATTTCCCCATTTATCTTAATGATAAAAAATTGATAATTTTTGTACAACTGAAACACATATTGCTTTTTGCTAAACACTATGCATGTATAGGCTGTTTTAATATTTATAGAAATACTATGAGGTACGTGTTACTATTGTGCTTACTTTTTACATATGAGAAAACTAAAGTTAAGAAGAGCTAAGAAATTTTCTTGAGATCTCATTGCTACCTAATGGTAGAAGTGAAAGTTGAGCCTAAGTATCTCAGATTTCGAAGACCAATCTCTCAAGTTTAAACTGAAATCATAATACAGATATGTAAAATTATTTTAATGATTAAATGAGCTACATAAAGCACTTTTCATAAGTCAAACACATAATAAACATTCAATGAATCACTGAAACAGCTATAATATTCTTTATATGTTATATAATGTTATAGTGTTTCAACATTTTAACCTTGTTATTAGATGTTTATGCACTCTGAAACATATAATAGAAATATGAGAACCTTTTAGTGTTTTTGGAGAAATATGCAAGTTCTATAGACAGATTCGTGCTGGAATTAGTTACACCCTTATATTTCATTATGTATTAATATTTTTCATGTTTAAATGTATCTTTTTTCTTTGTGTAGTTATTTTAAACTTAAAATAACTTAGATTTGAATCTTTAATGTGATCATTTGGCATTAAAATAATAATCAAAATAAGTAGAAATGCTAAGTGCCAAGAAGTAAGAATGCCACAGGGAGATCAGGGATCAGCTTAGCTAAAAAAGTATAAGGTCCTATTGGTGGAGCTCCTCCAGGCTTAGGGCTAGAACACATATCTAATTCTCTATTTCTAAATATAGACAGTGTATCATTCCAGCTACGTTGGTTTTGTTCTCTGCTGGAATGCTGGATTCATTTATTTTATTTGAAGATTTTATATCTAAAATTAATAACTAGAAACCCAAATAAATCTTTCCCATATCTTATGGCATCAACTCTTAAAACTGCTTTTCAAAGCATTCACTTTTTATTTTTAAACAATTTCTCAGATTTTTTTTTTTTTACCAGAAGTGATCATTAGAATTGGCTCATCAGCAGTCATCATAATGTAGCAGACAGGTGAAAAATGACAAGAGAGCTGATGATAATTCTAATGATAAAGACTCCTAACAGAACTGTGTCTTCCTTCCCTCATTTGTATAATGAAAACTGCAGTTGCATCCTGTGCAGAAATTCTCCAAATATGCTTAAAATTTATTTTCTATTCTGATTTATTGAAAGGAATCAAAGCATACCCAAAGTCCAAGTATGGCCACATTCTAAAATATTGCCTCTAGGAACCCAAATCTTAATAGCTTTTCAGAATAGTTGGTTGATCAAACACACTGTGTAACTCTGACGTGACAGGTAACTGTTCAGGGCTCTGAAGGATATAGGATCTAGTACCGATTTTCAAGGATCTTACAGCGTGGTTGAGGAGGTGAGACAAGTATGCCAAAGAGAAAATGAAAGTAGAAGGAAGAATAGAATATTAATCAATACCAAAAGTACCAAGCAGTTGATATGTTAGAGAACAATCACTAACAAAGGAAAGAATATGAACCATTTGAAGGAGAGTTCAGAAGAAAATTTGACCAAGGTGAAAGATGTGATAGAAAATAAACAGATGAGCGAAAAAAACAGTATGGCCAGATAGTGAAGTCCATTGAATGCCATTATAAGGAAACTTGACTCTGTGCACTAACCAGTTGGGACTCATTATTAGGTTTTGAAAGAGACAATGATGATTTTAAAAGAATTGCACAGGATTCTAAATTTCTTCTATTTGTCACAACACAGTGTTTCTTATAACTGAACTAACAGCTAAACCTCAGACTTGGGTCTTCAACTTCTTTAAGTAGAATGGGCTGGACATGTTATCATCCACCACAGCTTTATTTTCAAACGTACAAGTGACATGTACCGATATCCTTTTAAATAACTTGTTCTTCAATTAATATACCTTCAACTTAATGTACATAAAGAACAAAACTTAGTAGCTAGTTACAAAGTAAGATCATCAAAGATTTCCTGTTTCTAGAGCTTAAACTATCTTCTCATTTATTTTGCTAAGTTGGTATTTAATAGGGAACAACTTAGCAATCACGCATCTCTATACATGCGTTGTTTATTCACCTCTGTAGGTTAACAGTAAGGCTATATCTCCCTCTTGATCCCAAGAACACATTTGTCTCGTATTTTAGGAGATGTCCATCCCTACCTATTAAGTGATTGATGGGCATTTTCTTGTTTTAATATTTAATAGACTCAAACAAAAAGTGTCCAGCATTTATCTTCAACAGTAGTTGGAGAAGAAATCTCTATTACCATGAAACTTGACTATTTCCTTTACTGAATTAGCTCCAATCATTTTTAAGAAAGAACATTTCAATACATTTTTCTGACAGGTAGGAAATTAACTACGTACCAGAAGCTATTGAATTCAACTTTAACAGTATCAATAAACATTCCTGATTAAATTATGAAATTGATTTTATAATTTTGACCATTATGTTTTTACATCAATATCATCATATGACAGTAAATGTAGTTACTGTTTCCTTATTGATCTCAGAATGGCACTCTAAAGTACTCATTTGACTATATTACAAAATCAAACTTGATTTCCTGTGGTACTGCAGTAGCGTCAGGTCATAATCTAGTCTGAAGGATCAAAATAGATGAATTATTCAGTTATTAAAAGATATATTTTCCCTTGGAGGAAAAGGAACACTTTGGCCAAGTCATCCTTAATGGTTGTGTTATAAGATATTTCTCCATGTGGGATTACTTTGTGTGTCTCACATAAACATATCATCACCTCTGAGCTTGTGTATTATCAATCACGCTTCTGGCGAATAACATAAACATCGCTTGAAGAGGAAGGAATGTTTATCCTTACTATATAAGAATTCAACAAAAATACAATGTGTCCATGATTTAAAAATCTGTCTTAGTCTCACCAGGCTGAACTAGTACTATTTTCTAGTATTATTTACTACTATAATAATACTAGAGTCATTGCATTCCCCAGGAAAGCAAAATGTCTTACATGGCTTTTACTATATAATGTCTAAAAGCATTCCAAAATATTATGTACCAAGCTGACACAAAATTCTTACTGCTTATCTTAGAGATCCAGCATTCCTGTGTTAGTCTACATAAAGATATTTAATACCTCTCAATAGTTTTTCACAAAAGAACTGATTTTCAAGTCATGACCATAGGCCATGGAAAATCTTCTAAATTGTTGTATCTACTACTAGATAGACAAGAAGACTGAGTCCTAGGTAATGAATGTATTCATTAGAGGAATCACAGATGTTCAAAATAATACTAGAATGTACTTGTACTCCAAGTTTTTGTCTCCCAGTCCAGCATTTATGTCTCATTTCAAGTACACTCTGATTGTAAATTTTGATATAACTGATGAGGTTAGGGTTAGAAGCACCAAACTCAAGGTAAATTACATTCACTCCAGAAGCAAACATATCAGTTCATACCAGTGAAAGTCTAAAGCTGGATATTTGGAGTTGTTTGGTCATCTCTCTAGTTCCTCAAAAATTTAATACTGTGTAAGAGCTACGGAAGGAAGGAAGGAAGGAAGGAAAGAAGGAAGGAAGGAAGGAAGGAAGGAAGGAAGGAAGGAAGGAAGGAAGGAAGGAAGGAAGGAAGGAAAGAAGGTCTTCCTTACATCCATTTCACAAATGACCAAGATAAATTTATTCACAATAACTCAAGGGTACCTAAAAGATAAACATGCCTTTTCTGTGAAAACCTGTGAGTTTCTCCCATACCTTTGGATTTGGAGGATCAGATAATATCCATCCCTCCTTCTCTTCATCCTTAAATTAGCAACTGTTAAGTTTATCTCCTCAAAAGGAGTTTAGATCTATGCTCGATATTTGAAAACAATGGAAATAAAAATTCCAAATAGTAGGCTTTTAATAAATGGCTTCCCAGAATCTTTGAGTTGAAGGTAACCATAAGCTTTGCCTCGTTCAGTTATTCTCAGTGCAGGAATGTCCTGTGCACCAGCCCAGAAGATGTTTACCCAGTCAGGTTCAGCAACTCCTCAGCTAGGCACACTTTCCTTATTAAGATAGGTCACTGCATCTGTAGATACTAACACTGGGAATTTTCACTTAAAAAGCTAAAATTTGTCTGCTGATTGATTTGATACATCTAGAAAAAAATTATGAAAATATCACTTTAATACAAGTGAAACTAGTTTTAGATGTTAGTCACCTTTGTGTTTAAAAAAAAAAAACTTCCTGATTTGTACAGGAAAAGCATATCTCTATTAGGAAAGGTATTTCCAGAAAACTTGGAAGGGACAAAACTACAGAATGACAGTAAATTTTTCCCTTTATTTTCATTATTGTGTTTCTACAGAGCAAGAGACTTAGAGCACTGTACTAGCAGAGAATGGCAGTACTTGTTGTCCTAAGATAATTACAGGCAATATTTTAACTGGGATAATACCTATTCATTTACTTACCAGGGGTCATTTACTGAATGAATCAGCTCTTGGGATTGAAATGATTCCAGTAATTTGTTAGGAAACTTTTTGGAGTGTCCTCTGTGAGTCCAGTGCTCTACATGACAAAATAGAAGAATAATCTCCTTTTGCCAGTTCACGTGAAGGAAGGAACAATCATCTAGACCCAAAAATAAGAATGCAGAGAGGAGATAAGTGCAAAAGGTTCAGTGATCAAAAAGAGGAGGTTCAGTTCCCACTAGGAGTTTTATTCTACTCTGTGTCTCTTTACCTAGATTACTATAGCTGAGCCTCTATCAGCCTATTCGATCCTATTCCACTCAAATTCATCTTCCACACTGGCTCTCAGTGATCTTTCTATAAAACTAACGTCACGAGGCTATTTCCTCAGCATCAGGTAAAGTTCATTCCCGTGACACACTGTGTAAAGCCTCCTTGGCAGCTTATACAGAAGGTCTGTGACCTCCTTCGGCCTCTTCTGTCACTACTGGCCTCCCTTTACCCCCTGTCTTCCAGCTCCATCACCCGCCTTGTGGAATCGCAGATATCGAGGTTAGCTCACCCTGGTTTTTTAGTGAGGATGATGGTCCTAACTTGTACTCTTCATGGAACAAATTCTGAATGAAGCTTAAGGTTTCGATCCAGGTTGAACCCAGGTGTTACCTTTGTAGGAAGCCATCCTGGCCCTTCCAATCTGAGTCTGAAATTTCTCTTCTGGGTTCAAAAGTAACTTTAGTTGATGTCAGTTGTAGTTTTTAGGCCGCTGAAATTGTATGTGCCATCACAGTTGGGTGGCCAGCTTGGGGACAAATGTATAATAGATTAATGAATGTGTGTTGGATATTGTTAGTGATTTTGAGCAGCCACAAGGAGTCCTTACGTTGTCCAAAGATTACACTCCAAACCCTGCCTAGCCAGACATTTTTTTCAGTAACTTAGTACCATGAGAAAAATCCTAGTTCAGATACATAGAATGATATTCAGCATGAGTTTCTTTGGAACTAATCCTGTTTCTGACAAAAGAAATTTTGACCCTTCAGATTATCATGGGTGGCCTTTATTTCTTTCAGTATTGGGAACTGAACCCAGGGTCTTTGCACTGAGCCACATCCCCAGGCATTTTATAAATATGTTTTATTTATTTTTCAGACAGGGTCTCACTAAGTTGCTCAGTTGGCCAGGATATGCTTGAACTTGTGATCCACCTGTCTCTACTTCCAGTTCAGGGCCTCCAGACAGGCCGCCATGCTGGTTTTATTTTTTAGTTGTCACTACACTGAGGTTCACCAAGAATAGGGAAAGGCAGACAGACTTTCGTGGAGATCCAGTAACATCCAAAGGTGGCCCAAAGAGGCTTTTCTTTAACCTTGTTCAGAAGTTTCATTCTTGTAAAAATAAACATTGGTATTATCCCTACACCTGAATTCAACTTAGAAAGCAACTAGACTTACTATTTTCTTTCCTCTTTAACTATGTTTTAACTTTTGTTGTTTCAGAAATTTTAAGTAAACTGTTTATTTAGGTTTTAAATAAACCTAAATAAATTTTAAATTATTTCCTCGTAGTGAAACTTCCAAGTCCACCTTTGCAGATTACAATGCCATCATATGTTAAGTATTTTTTTAATTTATGGTTTCTATGATGCACCCCTGAGACACTGAGCATTCAATCCAGAAAGCAAGCCATAAAAACTTTGCACAAAATTTCCTCACTCAAACTTACAAGAACTAAAACATAAACTATAATAATTTCCTACTATGGTTTAGTTTATGCTTAGTTTATGCAATATAGATTCATCTTAACTCTAGGAACAGAAATCGGGACAAGAGTAGCCAGAGAAATATTCAGTACACATCTCTGTAAAAGGTTAGGTGGTCAACATTTTAATTTTTTAAAATTTTATTTTAAAGAGAAAAAAAGAAAAAACAGAAATCAGGAAGCAAATAAATCTAAAAAACAACAGAAGAAGCAAAACAACAACAACAAAACCAACAATAGTCATATAGATTTTCAAGACAAAATGATAGGAATTTAACAATGGTTGTGATACTGCATATTGTTATTGTCAAAATAGTTACCAGATACAGGAATAAAATAAAAGAGTAAAATGGAACAAAATATTGGATTTTAAAAACAAGACAGGAAGAAAGCCCCCAAAGTTGCCACAATGCACACTGCCATCCTCCAAGTAGATGCCCAAATCACCAGCCCCAAACCTGAAAAGTCAATCAAACAGTACAAGCATCAAGCTATTCCTTTCACTGCAGTTGTTGTCTTCCGAATCAGCCAGTTGATCATGGGGTGAAGGATGCTCTTCTGGGCTCCCAGCCCATGCACTGGGAAAGCGTAGTTTGTCTTCTGCCTCAGTCTCCTTCCAATCCCTACAGTGGACCCTTGCTCAAAGGAAGACACGGTTCTGCTTCTTCCCCAATAGTAAACTCTTGTTTGAATTCTTCTGCCTCATGTGAGCTGTGCTACAGGGAATTCAGGGAAAGGCCAAGTGCATACACTTGAAACAGAATGCTAAGAGGAAAGAAATTCCTTCTCCTCCTCCAGGGTTAATGCAGTTGGTACCAATCATCAAAGGAAGAATTGAGTCACCATTGTAGAAACATAGCAGAGTTGTGAAATTATTCTCTCATATTGGACAGCATCCTTCCACTGTTAAAGGATATACATTTTATTTTACTAAAAATAGTAGCTTTTCCTCCTCAATTATTGCCTAAAATGACTACTATCTTAGAGAACAGATGGACGAATAGCCACCATTGAAATCTAGTCTACTAAGAATGATTTTCCATAAGGAAAAAAAATCAAAAGAAAAATAATATTTTTAAGAGATGGAAAAAATTACATGAAGTGTAAACTTTGGTGGTTGTAAATAAAGTTTTGTCAAAACACATTCACACATTTATTTACATATTATTATGTCTGCTTCCCTGTTCAGTGGCAAAACAGAGTAGTTGCAGTAAAAATTATGTGGTCTGCAAGGCCTAAAATGTTTGCCTATCTCAGAAGACAAACTGTGCTTTCCCATGAGCCAGGGTCTGCCATGGGGAACGGGAAGAGACCGAGCAAGAAGACAAACCATGCCTTCCCATGAGGTAACTGGTGTGCAGGCCAGGAGACCAGAAGGGCATCCCTCCCCTCCCCATAAGCAACCCGCTGATTCAGAGGACTCAGGGTGAGACAATAGCAACTGAGGGGAAGGAAACAGCTCGAAGCTTGTATTGTTTGATTGACTACAAGTTTGGGGCTGGTGGTCTGGGCATCTACTTGGAGGATGGCAGTGTGCACTGTGGCGCCTGTGGGCGGTTTCCTCCTGTCTTGTTTTTGAAATCCAGTGTTTTGTTCCATTTTACTGTTTTGTTTTATTCCTGTATCTGGTAATCTGAGTGACTATTTTGACAATGACAATATGCAGTATCACAACCATTGTTAAATTCCTATCATTTTGTTTTGAAAATCTATATGACTATGTTATTTTTTTGTTGTTGTTTTGCTTCTGTTGTTTTTTAGGTTTGTTTGCGTCTTGATTTCTCTGGGTTTTTTTTCTTTTTACTCTTCAATATACAATTTAAAAAATTTACTATTGGTTTGTGGATGAACAAAGGGAAATAAACTTGAATAGAGACCAGAAAATGAAACTCATGAGTTACATGCAATTTGCAGCACTTCTTTAGTTTAATCACCAGGAAGCCAGTACATGACTGTGACCATCTTAATCCTTACTGCTAGGAGACTGAGCAGGGCCTCTCGATTTTCTGATATGGAGACTTGAAAACCATAACCCCATCAAAAAACTTTAGCTTGCCTTTACTTTAGGTAAGAGCTGCACCCAAGAGTTTCAGATCTTTAGTTAGAAAATAAGGTCCAGGATGTACACATTCTTTGGATGATAAATCATCCTAATCCATTCCAAAAAGCTCCAATTTGGAGAAGCAAAGGAAAGAGAAATAGAATTTGAGATAAACAAAGAGAGAAATAGTTTGCTATCTTCACCAAGTGCAAAATAAGGTTAAAATGGTTCAAATGTAGAGGAATCCTTCTTATTATACACATAGACCAGAGAAAGGCTATAAAAGTTTATATATGGTAAAATTTTCCAACAGAATTGAGGACACTCTCACTGTCTCAGTTGAAGACAGTTTAGAAACAGGAACCAAGAGTCCAGGATATGGTCGAGTGATGTTTACAGTTCTTTCCAACTCTAAGACTCTTTAATCATAGACTGTGGGATACAGGATTGAAATAAGAACATATTTTTAATAAAACTATTGGTAACATTTTAATATGATGTTATTTCCTTTTCTAACTATAAAGAATACAATAAACGATGTAAATGCACACACTACTAAGATGCTTAAACTTTAGAGAGTTATTCGGAGTAATTAAGAGAAAGAAACAGAGAAAGATAAGGAAGATAAGAGGCTGTGTGAGAGACTGGCTGTGTGGCCATAGCAAGGCCATTTCTTCAAGGTTTATTTATCTGTAAAACGAGAAATGAAATATTTCCTACAATTGAATAAGAATCAAATGAAAAAATACAGGTGGAAGAACTTTGAAAAGCAGAAGATGCGTCTATAAATGGAAGGACATGTTATTAGCCAAATGCATTACAGACCCAGAAGCATAAGGTAGACTCAACCTCTTGGGCAAACAGCAGTCTAACAGGTGTCTTGAGGAAGGGTTGATGTTGCATTTTGATTAACCCATGTGAAGCCCTTACACCATGTAACACTGTGTAATACACCAAAACAGAGCCTCCTGGAGCCAAATCGGGCCTCTGTTCTGATGTTGTCATGATGGTGTTTTTCATTAATTTCATTGACCTATGAAGATCCTCATCTAAGGAATAAGGGCAGGGAAAATTGAGATGCTAAGGAAGGCAGGAGAAACTGAGATGCTAAAGCAAAAGGACATTACCTTTTGCAAAAGACTAAATTAAAAAGCAAAACCAAAACCACTCAGTCAGTTAGATAAGCAGGTCATTGGAACTTGTCAAATCATATAAACAAACAGAGCAACTTTGGGGTTGGTTTTGTTGTTTAGTTTGACCCCCCAAAGGAAATATCTGACAGGCCCTTTATGCCTTGTTGTTAATTTGTACTGTGGCTGATATCTCTTTGGTTTAATTGTATGAATAAAATAAGAGGTGAAGTCTAATTTACTTGCTACTATGCAATACAACTTCTATTAGAAAAGAAAGGAGTGGTATAGAAATGTTCTTCGAACTCTTTATTTTGTAAGGACATTATTACAGATTTTTAAAAAGAGATGAGATTACTTGCAAAGAAAACACTAATCCAAGACCTAAGCAAGAAAAGAGCCCTGGTTTGAGCTTGTTTCATTTGAAAAGTGGCATTCGGTTCAGCATGAATAGCAAGATAACCAGGCAAATGATTCATAAGGTTTGTAACTCAGCAGGTGTATTGCTGCTTGCCTTGCCAAAGAACCATTCACGACTCATTTCAAGCTGTGATTTTCTCTGCATGGCGAGAAAAGAGGAAGATCAGGTACTCAGATTTCCTCCTGTGGGCGCATCTCACATCATCCTATTCAATTGCACTCAGGATATATGTATCAAACACAGTGTGGGCTATTAAATGACACTCATTGTTAGATTGAA
The DNA here is from genome assembly GCA_004027455.1 of Hydrochoerus hydrochaeris. NCBI lineage: Eukaryota > Metazoa > Chordata > Mammalia > Rodentia > Hydrochaeridae > Hydrochoerus > Hydrochoerus hydrochaeris. Next base: position 20,151 of record PVLA01005655.1, read on the forward strand.
GATGCAGGTGAGGGACAAAGAGGATTAAGAGAAAAGGAGAAACTTTTTCCACACTCAAAAATTTTACTCTGATTAGCATAACCTGGTTTCTATTCACAAGATAAAAATTATGCAACTACCCTGTAGTGCACACCAATACAAATCTAAAGCAAGGAAGCAAAACATAGTGCTAAATGAAAAGAAATACAAAGCTAAATATGCACAAGATACTTTGGCATGAATCAAACACATGTGGCAAAGGTGAATGCTAAGAAAGGAATGAGGAAGTATCTGCCCTAAAGAGATTATGACCGGGAGGGACAGAGGCCTAGGACACAGAAAGTCTGAGAGGGGAAACTTTCTCCCCAAAAACTGTGTGAAGACTGTGGGTGGTCATCTCTGTGAGACAGGGCCACATGGGACATGAAATATCCAGGTTACACGTTGCTTCAGAGGACACTGGAACAGAACACAGCCTGAGTCTCAAAGCACTGTCAGGTGTTTGCAATTTTGTATGTGACTTTCTAGAATGAGAAAGTACAATCGTACAATGAGAGGATTTATCTTCAAGAACAAAATGAAAGAGAGTAACTGATGCATTGTGGGTCCTCATTTCCACTTACATGAAAAAGAATCTAAATAGGCTAAAAAAGAACTGGTGGCAAATAAAAGAAAAAAAAAGGACATAAGGAGAAAAGCATTGCTTCTGGAGCAAGTTGATCATTTGACTTAGCCTAGAAAGTTTCTGTGGCTTTCTTAGAGATCTCCATTCACTCTATCAATATCCTGTGTGCACGGGAGAAAGCAGGAACAACAAAACAGAATAGGCAGTGATTGTCCCCAAGAGGCAGGAATATCATAGGGAATGAGGAGAGATCCTTATGATAAAAGGAAGGAAATCATTCCCAGCTAGTGAGGATCTGGCTCCCTAGAGAAGAAAGTCACTTGATCAGGAACAAAGAGATCTAATGTGCTTGGCATTGCCCATTTCTGCATCAAAACACATTTCTTGAATCATTAAACACACAAAAGACAGGAAGGAGAAGCTAAGTTTTGCCTAAGGATAAATCTGTAATTTCAGGGCAAAGCTGATCTGACTTTCCAACAAACTCATGCAGGACAAGTTGTTCTCATCCATTTGCTCACAAAAATTCAGATATTTGTTGTGGCAAGAAACCGTAATTTCCTACAAGACTAAAGGGCAAGCTGCTAGGAATCCAGATATTTAGAAATATCTCATTGACTAGCTGGTTTATCTGCTTCTCAGCTTACTGCTGACATTCCTCAGAAACCATTAGAGATAGTTAAATTCAGTACAGTATTTACCAATGGCTTTCAAAGAAAATGCTGTTTCATACATTGGTAGGATTATAGTCCTCCAGAACCCTAGATATGTCCAAGTCTGTGCCATTTTTTCTCATCATCCTCCAGCCTGGTCTCAGGCTCATGGAAAGAACTTTTTGTCCAAACAATGAACTAAAATGGAAAAGAACTCTTGGTTTTCTTTTGGATTGTCCTTCATGAATTAGGATACTTTCTTTAAACAGTACGGCTGCGTTTCGTGCTTCCTAATAGAGATTCTGTTGCTATAGCACATGGAAGTCTTGCTGAAGAACTCTACATTCCAAAAGCCAAAAACTGAATGACAGATATCTTCAACATGCATCAGCTTGCTACATGTTCCATTTAGACGCTGCAGAATTTCATGAGATTAGAGAACACAACAAAGAATAAGTTTCCGTTGAATGAATCTATGGGGTGATTGTCGATATTCCTTCTACAAAGTTGAAGGTGGCCCAACAGGGTGTAGCTAAGTACTGTGAAGCTGCTATACAATCTGTGTCTCATTGCATTTCCCCCCCATATCTAATCACCACAAACACATATTATAATGGTAACACTGCAGTGCCCACTCTGTATCTTAGTATCAAGGGATGGTAGCAATCTGTAGAACAGAGAAGCCAGCCAGTTGCAATTTCTAGGAGGCTTAACTGCTCAGATTTTAAAGTATGTAAGCTATGGATTTTCCCTCCTGAGAATTTTGACCTTAATATCCAATTTTTTGCTTTCCTTTACTCTCTACTTCCCAGTAAGTAAAAAACTCTCATAAAACTGACTTCCAGATCACTCACAGTGTTGAGGGTACATAGAAGCCAAGTTTTATCCCATTGTACTCTAAGATTCAAAGACTATTGGATCAAAATGTTTTTTTCACATTAGAACTATTAATTATTATAGCTCCTGTTTCTGGATAGCATCTCTTTACCGTAAAGTAAAATGGAATTTAACATTTGTGCTTTGGATAAGAGGCCCTTCTTGAATGGAAAACATCTTATCAGCCTCTTACATTTTATGTTAGGTGTCAAGTTCTATTCAAAGTAAGCTAAATTCATTCCCATAGTTCAGTCTCTTTTTTCCCTCTTTCCAACAGCACCCTCCATACTTAGCTTAATTATTGTTTTTGATTTCCTAATTCTTCTGCCAGTCTCTGATACTAAGCCTCCTTATCGCTTTGATGATCTTCATTTCCTTGTCAGCAGCTTAACTGATTGATCTACACCATTCCTTCTCAGAAAAGGCCTGGTCTTTCTGCTCTGAAGCCTTTGCTAAAGCAGCCACCAGTTTCACTTCCAGGTCAGCAATGGCTGTCTAATGGTAATTTTCTGATGCTCAGATTCTAGTGCCATTTAGCTTTCAGCTTTGATTTCAATACTGGGTGTCCCGCGGCATCCTCCCATGCTGTGCTGATATCCATTGGGCAAATTGCTTCTGATTCTGCTGGGCTACCCCCCTTTTCCCTATGGTGACACTTAACTAGCACCTCACAGCCTGCCATGAGAAGTCAACCTTCCAAACTGTCTCCATATTATATATCCATTATTACTCTTTATAACATATAACTTTTGCTATAGAATCATTAAATTTTGACCTGTGAGGGGACATTTAGTCCATTCTACTCACTATTTAGTTAGGGGAAGCAAAGTCTAGATGTTATAGTGATTTGACCAAGGTCATACAGCTAAGATAATTTAGAAATTAGAATCTATTCTCCTGTCACCTTCTTTCTCTATCCTTTCCTCTCTATACTATTAATTCCAACAGTTTTACCAGCTTCTCTTTCAATAAAACTTCAAATCTGGAACACTGATATACCTCTTTTACTTTTTATTGGACCTTAATATGTGAAGGCTACAAAACTTGATGACTAAATCCTTTTATCCAGCATCTAGGTAGCAGAACAAATACAAGTTCTAGATCTTTTTCTGAACAGTTCTCAACTGTCTTCTCTGTGACCTACCTGCCTGTCCTTTCAGGAGGCTGTAAATCATGATGCTTAGCCCCCAGAAAACATCATCATGACATGCTTCTATCAAGAATGACCCTGGGTCAAATATGTTTGCAAAACGCTCATGGCACATCTGATGCCTGCCTTGGGACAGGATAGTGTATGCCAAAGGCTCGGAGAATAATGTAATCAAGAAAATGTTATGACTGCTCAATTTAACAGTCAACAAATCTATTTGGTTGTGGAACTCTTTTCCTAACAATATACCCATTGAACTTCTGCAGAACCCATTTGAGAAAAAATCAGCCATGAATTCTAGTTCTCTTTCTATCTAGAGCTCCTATTCTCAGGACACCTCCACTTGCTCTGCTGGTTTTCCATTCTTGGCGTACACTGCCCTACAAGAACATTCTCATTTTATGGATTACCTATTTAAGATAATCCTACCATGTTAAAGTAATAGTAAGGACTTGCATGTGCAGGAAATGCACTGAACATGAATTTTAAAATGCCTTGAATCCCAAGGTCATGGGCTACATGACTTTGACTAAATAGCTTTACTTCTCTGAGCATTAGTCCCTTCACCAATGACCTCAAAATCTAATTCCTGTGCTGCATATATCAGTATTGCTATGAGAATCAGCAAAAGTAATAAATATGAAACTATATCACTCACTGAAAGATGGTATAAATGTTAAAAAAAAACATGTTGAGAAAGGACATAATGCTAAATCTCTTAAACAAAGGTGCATAAAATTGATCATATTGAGTTTACTCTACCAATGGCACATTGGGAAATATGACAAAAGAAAAGGTGAAAGGACACGTCACTCTAGATGGGAAGAAGGTTGAGGGAGTTCTAAACTCACTCTCCAAAGAAGTAGAGCTCTTGAATAATTGCAGGAACAATTCTCTGATGACCAGGGGCAGGGGTGAATGTTGCAGCCAAGAGCTAGGTGCCTGATGGAGCCATTCACAAAACTGAGACTGAAATGAAAGGCTTGGGCAGCCAGCAGCAGAGACCTCTCCCTAGTGACCTGAAACTAGGAGCGAAAAAGTAGTCTGTTGTGAGACATAGCAGTTATTTGTTAATTTGCCCCTCAAAGAAGGTAACAGATAGGACTGGATATCAGTAACTAGAGGTCAGCAATTTAGGGATGAATCGGAGAAAAGCTAGTTTTACACTGATGGGTTTATACACGTGTATCTTTGTGTGCCAGCCTGGTAACCAGAGAAACTCTTGTTAGGGATTTTAATAGAGGCCATCTGAAAACATGATGCTGTAACCCAAAGGAATGATGTCAGGGGAGGAGAGATCTAGAGATTAGAGCCAGCCAGAAACTAAATGCAACATTGGCCCATTAAGGCTTTGTCCCCCTGACCATTCCAGCTTCCTAATCCTTCTGCCAAGTGGGCTGGAAGCCAAAATATTTCTTAACTTTGCATTTGTTTCAGGGTGTTAATCTCCTAAGTAACCAGCCCCTACTTAATAAACTCCCACCCCCTATGCCTGCCTCTTGGGCTGCCGGTAAGTTCTGCTCTTCTGGAGATTCAGCAAACATGTGCTTGCTCCTGTGATTTCCGGCCTAGGACATCCAGGTTATGGCTCTGTTAGCATTAGCCTCTTGCCACAGAGGACACTCCTGTTATGCATCCTCTTCCCAAAGTGGTCAGGTTAGCTCCATAAGCGCCTGCTGGCCTCTGGCTCAGGGGTCAGGAGGAGAGGTAGCCTAGTTGATCTCAAGATGGGCTCAACAGTTTAAACCCCACTGCCAAGCCCAGAAGTAGGTTTTCCCAGCCCCTTCTCTAGCCCCATTTTTAATCACGAACCACAGAAGATAATGAGAAAGTGCTTGAATTACAAAGATTCCCATTTATTACTCTGGCTGCTCCTCCACAAAGCTTCTCTTTTCCCCTTTGGCAAGAACAGATCACTATTGACACTTTTAGAAGGCCCTGGGCCCCTCTAAATTATTGGCCTAATCTCTGCCTGCTCTGAAAGCAGAATTCTTTTCTAACTAGATTTTTTAGCAAGTTAAGAGGCTAGCCCTTGCTTTATTCATTGGAATGACTTCACGAGCTAATGTATTCTCCTGTCAGTATATTTCATAGGTTTAGCAACATCTGCAGGATGTGGAAAGAACAGAAACAAACCAGATGTTTCCAAAAGGTAGCTTCACTAAGCCTCCTTAACATAATTATTGCAATAACGTATCTGCATTTTATACTACCTTCTCTATATTTATACGCTGTTAACTTTTCCTGTAGAACTCCAAACCAGAGGATCTGAGTTCCTTCTAAACAGATTTGCAATCTTTAAAAAAAAAAAAAAAAATTGACGTATATCCTCCATTAAATCCAAATTTCCTTTATCAAATTTTAGAAGGGGAAAAGTAGATTAAGGAAATGTAGATATTTATCTCAGCCTTCAACATTTACACTCATTCAGTTAATTAGCACTTAATTACACTGTCAAAGGGGAAAATTTTACCACGGACAGAGCGGTCCCCACCCCTCAGGCCCTGGCTTCTTTAGAGAGACAGACCTTTGCTCAGAGCCAGCTAGTTCCTGCGCAAAACATTTGTAATGATTACTTGACAGGGAGTGCAGATACAAAATTGCGCAACCGAGAGCCATCATTCAGGAGTCCAGCCGCAGCTCTCATGCTGGAGCAACAGTGCCCCCCAAAGCAAGCAGCCAGAAGCACCCTGGAAGCAAACCCTGGGCTGCCCAAACTCCTATTTTTCGCTTTATAAGCTAAGGAGCTATTTTAAGAGTTGGCTGATCCAAAAGCAGTCTCTATTACAACCAGACGAGCATTCCAACCAAGCTGGGGAGCCTCAACTGGAAACAGAAAATGTTTCCACCTATTTTAACTCAGACGCCAGGAATTCTCCAAGGAGGACATGGGGATGGGGGACCAGGAGAAACATGGCAGAAAATTACAAAACTTTAGAAGTCTGCCAAACTCGAGGGAACAAAGTATAACTAGATTAATGCATAAATCTTATTAACCAAAATGCAACTGAATAGAGTCGTTTGTCATCAGAGTTTCTCCATCTTTTAACAAATGGCAATATTTTTTTTGTCTCACCAGTTCCCTGCCAAGTAGACCTCATTAAAGCTGTTGGAAAATAATAGTATTCTAATTAGTTTAATTATGATATGATGAATTATCAACCCAATTTTTAAAAACAATATGCAATTAGCCTTTTTTTAAGTCAAAGACTGTTTTTGCAAAACAGGAAATGAAGCATAACACCCTTAATTTCATCATTAGGGCAAAATTCTAGACGCTCCTATATAGTGGTATAATGAGCGTGTAATGAAACCAACTGTCCCCACTCCTCCTGCGCCTCGCTTTGTGTACTGACTAGAAGGCCTTTTGGCTCCAAGTATGGAAACTGCATTAAGCTGGAGGCTGACCCAAATTTTCTCTTTCAAGTTTTAAGTCCTGTTTTCTATTTTGCTTTCTATCCTGGAATAGGGTCACCATATAAAAGATGAAATATTACATTCTTAAAAGACAATGAACTGATGATGTCATATCAGCACGCTGAGATTTTATGCTGCTCTTGTGGGTATTACAAGAAAAAAAAAAATAATGTGGTATCGGAAGTAAGCAATGCAAGCCCAGAAGCCTGAAATCCAGACTTTTGAATTCAAACCACATAATCAACAGCATAATATGAGAAGGCAGCAGCATATTAAGTACCTGAGAGGTAAGAATGGTATACAAGTAATATTTTTTTTAAATGAGCCTTTCTCCAATCTCTCTCTAAAACAAAACCCATAATGAGAACCCTACATCCTGCCCAAATGACTAGATTTAAAAGAACTGTAAGAAATCAGAATTCTTTTGCATTTTTAGGTAGAACATGATTGGTACAACCACTCTGGAAACTCATACCACTGTTTCATGGTATCTACTAAATCTAAATGAGGACATGCATCTATTAAAATGCAGGGATGGGACCAAGGATTTAGCTCAGTGGCACAAGCACCTGCCTGACAAGCTCTAGGTCATGAGTTTGATCCCTGGTACCAAAAAATAAAATCAAATTTAAAAAAAATTTTTTTAAATGCAGGAATGTTTGCAGCAGGTTTACACATAATAGCCCCAAACTGGAAACAATGCAGAAGTCCACCAGTGCATAAATTGTGAAATGGTCATATAAAGAAACACCATGCAGAATACTGTCCAAACACAAAACAGTAAACGCTATATGATTTTACTTATATTTCATTTAAAAGTAGGCAAAACTAATTGGTGGTGATAGAAGGCGCCATGAAAGTGGTAGAGATAGATAGTGATTGGGAAGGACATGAAAGCATCCTGTGGGGTATGTTAGGGTTGTCCTTTAACTAAATCCAGTCAGCAGCTGCATGAACATCCACATACATGAAGATTCATGCAGCAGGACAGTATGTGCTTTATGTGTACTATACCTCAATTTAAAATGTTAAAGCAAAAGAAATTCTTCTACAAGAAGAGTCATCTGCTTCAAATATGTGTCATGCAGTGTCACTGCCTTGCATGAAGCAAGACTTCATTTTCCTCTGAAAATCAAAAGTAACAAAAGTCCTACATATTCTGGGCTCTGCCCACCTCTAGAAACTCATCTCTCACTCCTTCTGCACCCCTCCCCATCTACTGCCCTTTGGTCACAGTGCTTCCCCTCTAATGTATCAGGTTCATTTTGACTAGCACCTTGGTGCTTGTTCTTCCCCTTGCATGTGAATCCACTCCCAGATTCTCCCATGATTGCCCTCAACTCATCAGTCAAAACTCCCTTCAAATACTTCTTCCTTGGATAGACATCTCGGCTGTTCTCACTGTCACATCTTCCTTTCTCTACCCCACTGCCCTACTTAAACTCTTCAATTTTTGTAAATACCACTTGTTATTTTCTAAAACTATCTTGCTTGCTCACTTTTTTGTGTGTCTTCCATTAAAATTCATGCTCTTTGAAAGACTGATCAAAGACTGCTTTTCTCTCCATGGTATCTCCGGTGTCTAGGATAGAATCTGGCTTTAAGGAACACTCAAGAGATCTTTGCTTGGTGATGAGTAATGGCTCTACAAATGGAAAAAAGTTAATTTTTACTGCCATAAAAATTAATAGATATGGGGAAAGTAATAAATAGTATGGAAGAGTCGAAAAGCATTAGGCTAGAATTCAGAAGACTAAAAATTTTTAAGCAATCCAATATCTTGGATAACCATTATCGACATCTAGTTCAGAGATTGGAAAGATGGACATGAGAATATAATGAAGAATTAGCAGCAAAGGGCCAAAGGAGAGACCTCAAGAGAAACCATTGGATCAGGCAGCACCATCAAGGGATCTTGCAAAAGAAGTATAATTTTCACTAGGTCTGAAGGGTTGGGTGGAAGAATAGGTGGAGAAAACCAGAAGATCCAACATTGTGGAGTTGTATCAGTAAATGTACAGAGGCAAGAAAACCATAGCCACGATAGGGTCCAGGAGTAGATGGACATCATTCAAAAGAAAAGACTGGTTTAGGAGATTAGATATTATTAGTTTCCAAAAAGTACTTTATCTTCATTTTTAAACACATTCAGATTATAGAAGGGTCTTGACCATTTCCAGTGAGCGATCCCACCAAGAACCCTGGCTTCTCTTACATAATGGGTTATAGAATGAGTGTGGGCTGGCCTTCCTTAAAACTGTAGCCTGCCTGAAGGCTAATACACAGTAAATATCAGAAATTTGCACTATTGTGCCTACCAAGATAATAATTTAACAAATGTATCCTTTATGGAGAAGCAAGAAACTTGTGCACAAAACAGATAAAACTCTGTTAAGAGACTTCTGGGATGTAAGCAGAGACAAAGAAGTAATATTAATGCCCACTGTTCCTCATCTGACCATAGTTTGGAGCTTGATCTGGAAAATGAAGGAATAGGACTTGATTCAATTGTTTTTTCTTTTCTTTTCTCAGAAATGATTCATTTCCTCTTACTGCACAGCTGGAAAGAGGTGGAAAGAGGTGAGTACTTTGCTAGAGAAGTCTCATTTGGAAGTAATTTGCTGCTGAACTCATAAACTGTGGATTTCAGACCTCCAGTCTTGAGATTGGAAACTATGATTGGCAATGATCACTTTTAGGGTGCATGGTCAATTACTGCCATTCTAGGGGAACATTTCCCAGTAGACTCTTTCTCTGACTCCATTAGACTGGTAAAGTAGGAATAGCCTTCCTAAGACCAACTTTAGGAGTTACCCAACTGGATTGAACTTCAATGCTCGCAGTCTGCTATGCAATTCAGAAAAATCTCAGTGGTTAAGGCTACTGCTGTCGACAGCATCATGTGTTCTTACAAGTCTTAAGAAAGTTCCAGCTACCATAGATCACAGATGGCCCACACAATGACAAGAAATAGTATATTTTTACTTAAAGAAGAAGGCGAAAGAAGAAATGAAAAAGTGAAAGCAAAAAATAGGAGGGAGGGAAGATATATTTTATTTATATGAAGCAACAGGGAAAACCTTTCTGCTTTATTATTATTGGTTCAGACTCTGTCTTCTTGGCAACCTACTGTCTCTAACTTTTACTTAAAATGATAGCTATGGTGCATGTCATGTATGACATATTTTCTCCAGGTTTAATCAATAGCTCCACAATGATGATGAATCGGACTACTGAAGGCTGCCGTTTAAAGGTTTTGCACTACCATTTGATCAATCTAGCTCTCCTACTCCATGTATAACTATCTTTTCAAACTCAGCTCTCTACATGGTTTATTTACTAATAAGTCATTCTGATTTACTGATTATTCCCTTAAAACACTCTGTGTGAACCCTACCTGCAGGCCTTTGCTCACAGCCCACTCTCCTTACTACAGAAAATGATGTTTTCGTTTAAGGTAAATCAGATCATCTCACTTTGTTGCTTCGGTGTTTTCTCACTGTGGTCTGGATGAAGCCTAACCTCCTGTCCACACTTCAACACCTTGTGTAATGTGACACCTCTTGGAAGATGTCAGATCAGTCCTCAAAGGGTTCCTACCCACATTCAGAACCTTTGCCTGGTGTCCTGGCCCATGATTCCCTCCTGGGCTGCTGTCTTCTCGTTTTTCATGTTTCAACTCTAGGGACCCACTCATCATTAAGAACTTTCTTCTTTCTCTACTTAAGATATTCTGATTCAGTATTATTATTATTATCTATCACTGCATCCTGCTTATTTCCTTTGTGACACAACAGTTTATGATAATCTTGTTTACTTGCTTGACCATTATTTGCCAAGTCCATGATAATGGATAGTCCATAATTTCAGCCATCTTACCTCTGCTGTATTCTCTTGTTTCTGTAAACTTCTGATACACAATAGATGCTCAGTAAGCAGTACTGGCCACCTTTACTAAACAATATATGTCACCTAATGAAAGGAATCACAATGAGTATACTCCCCCCCGCATGTACTATATTGTTATACATTTTGCTACCATGTAGGTTAGAAACTACATTGCACTACTGTATTACTTTGGAGCAATCTACTATTTTTTTTTAAAGAGACTTAGTTAACAAGATAAAATTCTACATATTCATTTATGTAGTTAATGGTTTCAGTCCTTGTCACATTATATAAATTTGTGCCTCCACCTGGTATCAGATTCTTTCTAGCAGAAGGATTTTCTTTAATGTTTCTTATAGTATAATTTTCATGAGGAGAAATCCTTTCAGCTTTTGTATGTACAAAATACTTTATTTTTTATTTTGAAATACATTACATGTAGCTACTAGAGTTTTAGGTGTTTTTATTTTGGAATTTTAAAGATATTGCTCCCATTGCTTACTTGCATGATTTCTAATGAGAAATCTGCCATCATCTCTTTGTCCTTCTATGTAATATATATCCTTTTCTATGGATGCTTGTAAGATTTTTCTTCATCAAGCACATGGAGCAATTTTATTGCGATGTGTTTGACATTTTATGTGTTTTGTTTTCCTTATGTTTACTGTTATTCCAAGTCACTCAAATTTCTTGGATCCAAGGATTGTTATTTTCATCAAACTTAAAAATTTTAAGGCCCTGTTCTTTTGAATGTCTTATGCTCCCTCGAATTCTCCTTTTGGAGTAGTCTAATAACATGTAAATGAAGCTAATGTAAATTATTCTGCAATTCTCTGATAGTCTCTTCATTTTTTCTAAAAGCTTTTTTCTGTTTCCTTTCAGACAGTTTCAGTTATAATGTCCTCAGTTTCAATAACCCAACTCTGCATGTCCAGCCTCTGTTAGTCCCATCAGCTGTCTTTTACATCTCAGGCGCTGTAGTCCTCGTTTTTAAAACTAGTGTAGTTTTTTATTTTTTTACATATTTCATATCCCTACTAGGACATTGTGTCTTTTCTCTCTTCTCAATTATAAGGAAGAGTTGTAACTGTTTTTAATGCCTTTGCTTTCTATGCTAACAATATTGCTAGTTTGGCTTGAGTTTCATAAATTGTTTTCATTTCATTCGGGTCATATATTCCCGGTTTTGTGGTTGTTGTTGTTTGGTTTTTTGCATGCTTAGTCATTTTTTAAAATTCAAAATGCAGGCATTCTGAATTTTACCTTGTTGGATGCTGGCTATTTTTTAATCCCTATAAATATTCTTGAGCTTTGCCCTGACACGCAGTTGAGCTAGTTGGAAAATTTGACTCATTGCTAGCTTGCATTTAACCTTTGCTAGGCAGCATTAGGCCAGGCCTACACCCCAGGACTGAGCAAAGAGTCTTCTACAGACTCACATTTAACACCCCATGAATGGTGAGGTTTTCTCACCTGACTGCTGAGAACAGGCACTACTGTTCCTTGCTTTGTGTGAGTTCCAGGCACTGCCTTGTCTAACATTTTCCTCTCTCTGGATAGCTTCTTTTCAGAAATACCTGTTGATCACTACTTAGCTGAAGATTCAAAGGGGACTCTCTGCAGATCCCTAGAATTTTCTCTGTGTGCTGCACTTCCTTCTCTGGCATCTGCCTTGTAATTTCTTGTTATCTTGCTCTCCCTAGGGCCTTAACTCTGTCTCCTAACTCAGAGAGTCTTCCTTCCTTGTGTTATCACTGGAAATTCTGAAGTTGCAAGCTGCTACAACAGTCATGGGACTCAATGGTGTTCTTGTTCTTCAAGGTTCATTGTCCTTTGATATTGATATCCAGACTTGAAAATTCTGATTGTTCTGGATATTATTATTCATATTACTCTTATTCATATTATTACTTTAGTTGTTGGGGAGGCAGTCTGGTCCATTTTGTTCCAACTTGGTTGGAAATAGAAGTCCCCTACTGCACAGTAACCTAATCTACTTCCCCATCAAGCTATTTTCAGAACAGTTATAAAGGATAATAAAATGATAATCAGGCAGAAAACATAGGGAAAAAACAGAGGTTGAGGAATATATAATGAAGTCCCACACCATATTGATGTTACAGTTGGTTATTAGGGAGTGGAAAAGGAAAATATCTCTGTAATTTCTTGTCTTATTTGGAATATGTGGAATAGGTCATGGTAAACGAAATTCTTTTCTATTTTGGGCAGAACTAAGGTAGAGTTCAGTAAGGTGAAATAAAGCTAACCCCTTCCCAAGGTCCTTATCTCATTAAGTGATGTGACCTTTTCCACAAAAGAGGGTCATCGGCAAACACAAGGGTTTGTGAACACATCACAGGATGTGCTCATTACACCACAAAGATAGAGTAGGGACTCAGCAATCACAGGGCAACCCAGAAAATTGTTTTATAAGCCGACTTTTACAAATTGATTTCAAAACTGGGGAGCAATTACCATTAAGCAAAATAATTTGCTGCCCCAAAGAGGGTAGGGCAAGGCAGTAGGTCCAAAGATAACCTAAGCCATCATTAGAGAAATCCAGTTATTTAGTCAATTTTACTTATTTACAGGACTAAAGATTAATGAGTTCAGATACTCACTCAGACAGTAATTAGGTTTCAAAAACATACTATAACACAATCAATCATGGCTCTTGAACATAATGGCATTAGGGCAGAGCCCTCTTTCAGCTCCAGTTATTAGCAAGTGATTGGTGAACACTGGGCTTCAGCTGAGAGCCTACCCCAGGGCCCTGCAATAAAATGAAAGAAAACCCTTGAAAAAGAAGAAAGTCTATCTTTGATCCTTTGTCCTTTGTCAGGATACTCCAAGATATTATGCATAGAATACAAGGATTTGTGACAGAACTTTAAGATTGGTGTCATTTCAAAAGAGAATTGGTATTTCACTTCCAATATACCTTTACTTGAGAATCCAGCTATTCATATTCCTTTAAATCTAGTCTTTAGGGGCTAGTGCTACTTTCTTTTAAGTTTTTAAAAATTTACTTTCTCATGATTCTAAAAATAAAAACAATTCAGGTTTTTATAAATGTTTTTATAAATGCACCAAAGAAAGAGGCAGGAACATAAAAAAAAAAAAAAAGAGCTTTTACCCAAGGAAAAAGTTTTTATTGTCTGCTAAAGAACAACTTCTCTACTTAAACAAGGAGTTAGGTAAAGGTAGATGTCCAAGATTCTAGAGTGGAGAAGAAGCTGGAATAGGACTGTAGTCATTTGGAATAATTTTATATTTAAAGAAAGGTTGGAAAGACAATAGAGAGCTCCCACTATCCCCAGTTTCCCCTAGAGTTAACACCTTGTATTACCATTTACTTGCCAAATCTGAGACACGATCGTTGGTGATGTCTGCCAGGTCTACCTTAGAGTCACTATTTCTCTTTCTCATACTCTATTCTTTGGAAGCAAGTTACTATGCCCATTTCCATCCATAAGGGAAGGAGAGAATTAACCTTCCTGGAGCATATCCACATATATTATTTGGATTTCTTCTGTGAAGATTTGTCCTTTTTCTCTCATTTTACTTCATGCAATTATTTTTACATCTAGTTTAGTAAATATTTTCTTCTAGCTGCTTTTTTAATATTAGATTTTAAATCAAAGTGTACAGCAGGCACAATAGCCCACACTGCTGCACAGAAACACACCAGACCTCCTTGGAAGATACTCAGATTTGTCCTTCTTGAAGCTGCTGAGAAATTTATTGTGTTTGTAGTTTTACCATCACAGGTTTTCCTGGGTATTTTTAATAGAAAGCTTATTCTGTGGTTACTTGTGTAGACTCTTTGGCAGGTGAAGATTTTCTCTGATGCGGTTCATTTTTTTAGCTTTGTTTTATGTTTTATTAGTATGCGTTTTTTTTTTTTAATTTATTTTTTTTGGTACCGGGGATCAAACTCATGAGCTTGAACTTTCCAGGCAGGCACTTAAGCCGCTGAGCTAAATCCCCAGCCCCTAGTATGTGTTTTTAGTACATAATGTTTACATTCCCCGTGTGGAGTTGGTGCATGTATATAACACATCTTAATTTACATTTTCACCCCCTTTTCCTTCCCTCCCTCCCCCATTCATTTCCTCATCCTCCTCTTTTTTGGTGCATGTTGCAGCATATAATAATTCCATTCCTTGTTTGGAGTTGGAATATGTACATGCCACATCTTAATTCTTTTTTCTCATTTCCTTTCTCTCCTCTTCTTCTATCCCTTGATCCCCTTCACCACTGAGGATGATCTATTTCCGTGCTTCCTATTATGTATCTTTTATTTTGCTCTTTATTTATACTTTGAGTTTCTCATGTAAGAGAAACAATGCAAAATTTAAGCTGTGTATCTGATTTAACTGACAACATTGTGGTCTCAAGATGCAACCTTTTTCTCCTACAGACTATTCAAGCTATGGAATTAATCTAAGACTGTATAAATTTAAACTGTGTATCCACAAGTTCCTTAAAATTTGAAAATAAGAACTATAATATTAGTATCATTCAATCCAGAGATTTTTTTATTTTTATAACAGAAAAAGAGGATTTAACTAACTTTCTTCAAGCTGATTGTATTTCTCCCTGCTTTTATTTGGACTTACAAACCATTTTACCAACATGAAAGTCTTCAGAAAAAATGAAGAGTTGACATCTCACATGGCTTTCTCCATAACCCTTCCCCAAGAGATAAAAGATCCTTAACCTTTTAAATTCAGCCCTGAGATGGACAGCCTTAGTAGAGCATCATGACTTGCATTTGATATTTGGTTTCTGAGGCTTAATAAACTGGTTTTCTGAAGGAACTGGACCAAATACCTTGTTCCTTAGGCTGCGCTTCCCAGGAGTTATTAGCCTGGCACTGGTTTCTCACCAGCTTTCAGGGGAGAGCAACATGAGACCATTGGGACCTCCTGCATTCCAGTTCTAAGAAAGAGTTCTGTCAACAGGGCATCAGTTTCAAGTATGGGGAAAGACATCCCCTTGATGTGTCACCCTACTCAGATACTGCCAAGGCTAACATATGCTATAAGCCAGGCTTTCCCTCATTCTGCCAACAGGAAGAAAGATGTAGGAGCTCAGAAGGAGCAGGGAAGGGTGCCACCCTTGTAGGATGCCCATGCCCTTCACTCTGAACCAGACCCCCTCAGCATGAAGAGGATGCAGACCACTTCATTCAATTTTTTTTCTTCCATGCACAAGGAATCGAACTCAGGTCCTTGCACTTTCCAGGCAGGTACTGTCCCACTGAGCTATATCCCTGACCCTGACCCCTTCATTCTTATTGCTGCCTCTGCTGTTCCACTTGTCAAGAATGCCTTTCTTGTTTCCCAGTCCCATCCATCTACCAAGGCCAAAAGCATCCTGTCTCCTTTCCAAATTTTCCCTCTTTCATGGATTTCCATCCTTCAAAAGTTTTGAGTTGTCCCAACATGTATACTTTTTATTACATACTATCTTATATCCGTGGTTGCAAATTTGTTCCGTTTCATTCCAGTCTAGCTTGTAAGCAGTTGGAGATGTAAAAATGTCATCCACATTCTATCAGCTCTTTTTGCTAGAACATAAACTTCATGAAGACACTTAAGACTTGTTTACTGCTGTATCAGTTGTGCTTAACATACCAAGAGAATACTGTGTGCTCAATAGGAATTTGCTGCATTACAATTAAAAATGGAAGTCTCCTCGAAACATTGGTACGCTGCCAGTATTCGGTTGTCATTCCCTCTGCCTGAATGACTCAAACCTAGGCTCTAGGGTCGAAGATCTATATTAGCACACAATAACCACATCTAGTGCATTTCCAGTGCCAGGTAACAAGAAGGTTGTTTTATATTTCCAGAGCCACATCGGGTCTCTTTTCTTCCTCACAAATTGTTTCTTATTTCATTGTCTGTTTAATTCGATGATATACGCTTAGTGTCTAATTTCTTAGCATTCCAATTCTGTAAGAAAATATTAGAACTAATACTCAACAATTTAAAAACTTTTTTAAAATTTCTTTCAATATAGATGATTGGGTACTGATGGAATGATTGGATCCATTGGCACTAACAATACCAAGCATCATCATGAAAGACTGACTGTATAAGAAAAGTTAATTTCTGTACTCTTTAGCATTCATTCTGAAAATGTGAATTCATAAAAGAAAAATCAGAAGTCTCAGTCAAATGCGTTCTATCTTGGTTTTCTGAAACTGAAGCACACTTATTTCCTTCACATAAATTTTGTGTCTCTCACTCCAAATTTGACATTATTACCTGGCTTTAAGCAACTTTGAGTTGAGCACACTATGTTCCAGACACACTCCTTTTCTGCTGGAGTCCTGTTAGGGCCCTCACTTCTTCAGACAAATCAAGCATGATCAATTTGTGAGCAATCAATTCTTCATATATTTAAATAGGTTGAAATATGTATGCTTCTGTGGTAGATTAGCAAATGGGCAGCTGGGAACATCCAGCTGAACCAAATCAGCACAGTTCTGGGTGTGGAAGGCCCACCTGAGCACTGTTGCCAACAGCATAAAAAGAGAACTGGAGGAGAGTGTGGTGTGCGTTTGATTCTCCTGGAGAAGCTTGTCACACTGGCTTTCATGGTTTGAACTCAGCTGTTCTCATCATCATAGGAGCTTGGGTCCTCGCTCTCACTGAGGATGGCTGCTGTTCTTTCTGAGGGAGCTCTGGTCTTTGAGTGTTGCTTCCTAGCTCCAGTGCGGAACCCCCAGCCTGCTGGCACAGATCCTTCATCCTTGTGGTGCAGACTTTCTAGCTTGCACTACTGACCTTTGGACCTTCCCAGTGCAGATCCTTGATACAGACTTGCATGAGACATTGTCATGGACTGTAGGCCTCCAGGTGGACTTGTGGAGGACATTACCATGGGCTCTAGGTTTTCAGCTGGACTCTTTCAGGGCATTGCAGTGGGATTCAGGCCCTCATGGATCCTTTGGGTTTCTAGTGCATAGATTGATCTCCCATGCTCTTTTGCATTTGACTCTGGGTGAATATTATAAAATAATCCTATAAATTATGTGTGTTATATTAAATGTTTTTCCTTAACCATAACTATAGCAGCTTTTAACTGAAAAAATGACTGCACAGTGTAGTGAAACTGCAAAGATATGTATAGTTGTCCTCCAAATCTATGGGGTATGTGTGACAAAACCCTACACAGATACCAAAATTCATGGGTACTCAAGTCACTTATGTAAAATAGTGTAATATTTTCATATAACACTTTGTACATCCTCTGATATACTTTAAATCATTTTTAGATTATTTCTAATACCTAATACAATGTAAACACTGTATAAAAAGTTGTCATCCTGTACTTTGTGACTAATAAGAAATAACACATCTTCTGTGAATATTTTTGATTCATGATTGGTTCCACTTGCAGATGAAGAGACTGTGGATTGGGATTATCTTACATATTACTACAAACAAACATTTTTAAAATTTTTATTGGTACTGGGTATTGAACTCATGGCCTCGCGCTTGCCACTGAGACAAACCTCCAACTGAGATAAACCTCCAACCCCACAAATAAACATTTTATTTCTACCCCAAATTTATTTTTCCTCCACCTAAGAGGTCATTTAAGAAGTATTTAACTTTTTTCTATAATGGTCCCTTTCTCCCAGTCTTTCAATGTGGGTGAAGTGTCTGTATAAAATCAAAATTTAAAAAAAATTGTAAACAGTGTATATACTAATTGATCTGATCAAAATACTGTATTGAAGATAGCGCATCAAAGGCAGTTCAGAGACAGTTCATCTGCTACAGTTTCGGCCATGCATGTTCATACATAAATATTTGTAGAAGTACATAAGGCCATCAAAGCTTCATTGCATTTCCTTGTGTAAAATATATCATTCATCAGTTGACTTTCTCATTTGTGCTTTCTCACTTCTCTTTAGCTTTGTCTTCACTCTTTCCTGCCTCAGCCCAGACCTTTGTTTCCTTGTCTCCCTCACCACTGCATTTCCTGGGCCTAGGACTTGTTTCCTTATATATTTGCCTAATTTCATGACAAATGAGTTTGGTAAAAAGGCCTCCCCATACTCCAATGTAAGCACATATAGATCACTTGGAGAGGCTCTAATAAGCTTATCTGTTAGAACAGTTGACTAAATTTGGGTAGATAAATACTAGGGTAGCAACATTCTAGTGGACAATAGTGGCCCCATCAGCAGGATCAGCCCCCCTCAGTAGCAGAGTCAAGAGAATCAGGCAACACCCTGGCTGATCACAGACACAGGTCCCTGTTGGGAACACTTGACCACAGGCATTCGTGTACCCTAGGTGTGCCCAGATATTTCCCATATCAGAATTCCTCCTTGCACCAATATCTATGGAAAATAATCTTAATTTCAGGGTTAGACAAATTTTTCTTCCTGAAAATACAGGAATTAATCCCCACCTTCTATGCCAGGAAATGCAATGTGTGTTCACACAAATAAGTCAGTTGGGGGAAAATTAGCATCTTTGAATTTTTCTCTTCTGAGACTAGGAAGTCTTCTCAGAGGCAGCATTGGCCCTTGCTTGGCCTGAGGGGTTAGATTTTAATGTTCAGAATTTCTTACATGCTGTCCCCTGCTCTCTGCCAGCCTGGTTGGTGACAAGGAACAGAGTAGGGAGGGAGAGAAAAATGGGTGGGGCTTGGGCAGAGTGTTCATTTTTCAAGTGTGAAAGGCAAACTTCTGGTCACCAAATTCAAACCTGCAACCAGATTGAGTCTCGTGCTGATCTGAGCTATTGCTCAATGTTCTATGCTTTAACATTTTAAAAAAAAGTTTATTATGACAAGTCAATGACAGCATTTTTAGTAGGTCAATAAATCATGGACGTATCATATCACAGAGACGACAGCTATGTAAAGCATCACAGGAAACCTGATATTATTTCAACAAAATAGCAACGAGAGCCTTTTGGCACTTACCGCAATTTCAAGTCAAGGTTTAAAAACATATTATTAGTAGTATTATTGAATAGGAAATTTTCTTGGATGGGCTACTGAGAAATGCAACAATGCATTTGTTAAGTTCAAAATTTAGTATGAGCTGGAAGAAAATATTGCATGGGGGTGTAAATGTGGTGTCTTATATTAATGTTCTGGTTATGTTTTATAATTTGCTAATATCAGATACGGGAGGGAAAGAAACCCAAGCCAGATGAAAAACTGGATAAAAAGCTTGTCCAGAGCTTTCTTTTATGGCCTCTTTCCAAGCATATGGAAAGAGAAGAGACGTTAATTTTTTAATAAGGCTTGGGGCATGGTAGAGTAGGAATTGGAGACTGACCCAACCTTGTTTCGTTACTTTCCTAGTGGAAACTTCGCAGCAGCTGTCAGAGCCGGGGTGACAGATGTTAGCAGTGAAGGGTGCAAAGGCAACAACTTACTCCTCCTTCCAAACTGTGAAAATTATCCCATGCCAACATTTTTTTTCTGTTCTTTTAGCAGAGAGGGAGTGGAATGGCAGGATTAAGAAAGAATAATAAACCCTGCTAGTTGGGTAGTACTTTCCAGTTTGTAAAATATTTTCACATTATTTTATCTGGTGTGATGCTCAAATCAACTTTCTATAATAAGCAGACAAGGCTTTTTCTGTAATTCTGCTTGCATGGCAAGCAGAGGCTCAGGAAGGCAGAACAACTTGCCTGGTGGTAAGAGGACAATAACAGTCTCTCAATGGTTTTTCCCAGTTTCCATCTAGTTTGGATTTCTTTCCTCCTGCATTTATCCCCAGTATTTGCAAACTATAAAACATTACCAGAATATCAGTATAAAGAGCCATGTTACAACCCCTTCCCTACTTAGTCCTTTATTCCTCTTACCCAAAACTTTGCAATGAATTGTTTCATTTTTCAATGTTCCAGTCATGATTATGCTCATTTCATGTCTCCTGTAAACTCTCGACACTGGAATTCAGTGATTTGGTGGCCCGATGCTGTGGTTCCATGATCCCTGCAGGAAGAGATGGCCCCTCTATTCTTCCTTTCTGAGTCTGGCCCTCAGCTGGTTTGTTTCATCTGGTTTTGGACAACAGAAGAGGGTATTTCGCCAAGGTGGGCTTGGTGTTCAAAACAATACTTGGCAGAAGCAAACAAACTATTGCCCATCCCTGGACTCTGGGTAGAGATGTTAATAAAGTGTCCAAGAGGAGCCTTCCATCCAAAACTGCTCTAATATTTGTCAAGTTAAGTTGGGACCTTGTAGTCTGACTTTTGAGCAGAGATGAAGGAACAGGTACGATAAAATATGTCTAGCATATCAATACACAGGTGGACAAATACCCGATAATCAAAGTAAAGTAAGTCAAGCTATTATTCCTCCCAGTTTATTTACTTCTCCATGCTACTGTTTGTGACATTTTTATGCACATTATCCCTGTGCCTTCTTTCCTCCCTCAGCCCTGCTCCTGGCAGTGAAACTCAGGGTTCTCTGTTCTCAGATTCTGTGGATTCCTAAGTAGAGCAAGAATATCTTTTAAATTGATTTCCTTTTAGGAGCCCAGCTTGGGAAACAACTGGAAATGGACCAGCATGTAACTGTCAACAGGAGACCCTGCCAAATCTGTGTCTGAACAGAAATAAACACAAACTGGCAGAGATGTGGAGATCATGGCCTTGTGATTTCATCATAGCATGATCCTCCCAGGAGATCTATAAAGTACCTAGTTCTTGGGGAGGACTGAAGAGACCAAAGAAAAAGATTTAGCATAAGAAGGAGCTGGACACCAATCAGATATAAGTGTTTTTGTGGTACTGGGGATCAAACTCATTACCTCGCACTTAACGCAAGTGGGTTAAAAATAAACAAACCTGGGCACCCATCTGCCACCAAGACAGAGTCAGCTCTAGAGGGTGTCACTGCAGGACACCCAGACTTGGACATCTGCTCAAGATGTCATGTCTGCTGCATGTTTGATTCTACTCCTCTTTCTCTTTATGCAGATCTGTGAGATGGGAATGGAACTATTCACCTCGTAGGACAGTGGTCAGTGTCCCAGGATTGGAAGGTGATACATGGAACAGTAGGTAAAACAGAAACAGTCACCAGATAAAGGTGCTTTTTTCTTTGGTTAAGATACTTACATTCTCCCAGTTCAAGAAAATACTACTATCTTCATGAAAACGGGGTACACGTTAAATAAAATCATGAGTTCCAAAGAACTTAGCCTAATGCCCAGCTTAAAGTAAGTCCTCAATAAATGGTTACAAGAAGATACAGATAGATATACACATATGTGTGTGTTTTTATATATTGTATATTTGTTCAGAGACCCACTTATGAAACTTTGGAAAAATATATCTTCTTGTCTTATAACTAACTATAACAATATGTGTTATACTTATTGGAAGTCCAATCGTAAGTTCAAGTATTTTAGCTTTTCAGAATGTCCAATAGTTTTGACATCAGCTGATCTGAGCCTACACTATTTATAACTATTAGTACTAATGTTTTAATCTTCTCTAATGGGATTAAACAAACCATACCTTCACCATGGATTTTTGGTAAGTAAAATGTACTTCTGCCTTTGACTTTGGATTTGGTTGTGTGACTTGCTTTGATCTCTTGGCAAGAACAGCTGAAAATGTATTTGTACAGCAGATTCACTCTAGCTTCCTGGGGCAACAGGTCTCAGAATGACCAGAGACATGGGAGATGAAAATCTATAAGTGTATAAGAAAAAACTGCCTATTTTTATATGCCATTAGGGTTCAGATGTTTTGATTTGTTTGTTTGTTTGTTTGTTTGTTATTATAGTGGTAATGGCTAACTCAAAAAAACAAAGGCAGCAGACAAAACATAAGAAAATCCATCATCTTTAAAGACAATAAGGAAAATCCCTGACATCTCCAGACATACTGAGCTGAAACTCCTGTGCTTAGTATCAGAGCAGTCACAGAAGGGATAGGAGTCTTTGAAATTCTCCCAGCTCAGGGAATGAGGAAACCTGAGTTGTTTTCTAGTGATTCTGCCACAGCCTTGAACAAGGCTCTGCCAGTCAGCTTGCAGATCTTGTCTCCCGTTAACATCAAGTCAGCAGAAAGTGTAATGCCATCGACTCTGCAGAATCAGGAGGTCTGAAAAGCAGGACAATTTTATGATGTAATCAAAAAGTATCTATGAATAAAAGAAATATTCTAGAAGCAGAAAGTGAATTTTCGTGAAATACGCACTCCTTAAAGATTTAACATCTTGGACTTGCCCAAGCTGTGCTGGGGAAGTGAAAACTTGTGAGGAGCAAAACACTGGGAGATTTTTATTTGCAACCATAAGTTATCCCAGATGGTTGCAGAGTGATTTCTTGCAGGATGGATAAGAAGTTGAATTAACTTGACTGTTTTCTACAAGGAGAAAGAAGAGACGGGTGGGCCTGATTTCTGTGTCATAACTGGGTTTGAGGGAGGGATAGCAGCAAATCATCTCAAGTCAGAATAGCCATAGGTGGTTGAAAAATTATGGCAAGAGTTACAGTGGAATAAACCACTAGGGTGAAAGGAAGAAGCCAAAATGGAAAAGTAAGATAAGTGATTACCAGTCAATAGGAAATGTGTGGTAATAAATACCGAAAGCATAGGAGAGTGAAGAGAGGGAGTTGGTGACAGAAAGATGGGTCAGAGACTAGGAGGCTGCATATAGACAAGGTGTAAAATTTCAGGTGGAGCAGAGCTTTGACTATTACAGGATAAACTCAAGACAGTGTAAAAAAAATGACAGGCAGAGGTAAAGAATGAGCACATGATAAATTGCATAAGAGGTTGAAATAAATAAGACTTTTAAGTACATAAAGAACAAGGGGTCAGAGAAATGGCAAAGAAAATTTATTGCTAGAAGAAGCAAAAAAAAAAAAAAAAAGTTAAATGAATTCTCCGCCTGAGTGTTCACAGAAGATGGGGCACAGGGGGAGGGCGGGAGATGCCAGAAACAAGGTAATTTTCCAGAAGGAGGAAGGAGAAGTGCTCAAGGAAATCAAGATCAATAGTAGACCCAGCTATCAGGAAACTGCAGCGTTTCCAGGGCTTAGAAAAATCCAGAGGCTTAAATGGCATTCAGGCCTGAACTGAAAGGGGTATAGGGAAGGGATTTTTGGAACCTACTCACAGAGCTTTTGCGAAACTAGAAAGGAAAAGGCAGCCTCATCCCTGCGGAGGTAATGTGATAGCAGTTGGAGACATGCATGATCCACCCTGGGGTTGCCATGTGATGAGACCTCTGTGTAGCAGGGAGGTGACACCCAACTCGTTCCTCACAGCTGGCATTTTTCCTTTGACAAGTGGCTGTCAGTGCGGGCTGTGTGTCAGTAATAAAGTGGCTGGTATTTGTACACCTGCAAAGGGCATCTGTTTTCATCCTGCCCTTTAGCTATGGCTCCAATGTGGCTAAATGCTCACAATACCTTTTGACCCTCAAACTCTAAGAGGTCTTCTCTGACCTCTTCCAGGGAAGAAAAATCACCACGAGCAGTGGGGGTGGAAGGTGAGGTCTTCTGGGGAACCCAACTCTGACTGCAGCTTGGACAGTAACTGCCCTTATTCATGTCCTATTTTCTGTGCTCCCTCTCCTTGCATCTCCCTGGTTAAGCTATTTCTTTAATTTCACTGTATTGTAAACATGTTTGAAAGTTGCTTTAGATGCATTTTGAAAACTGCTGAGGAAGGAAGAAGGCCGGAAGAAAGCAGAGAAAAAAATAAAGAGGCAAGAAGCTGAAAGCAAAAGATGAGAGAGAAATCATGAATTAATTTCCCAGAGAACCAAGAAAAGAGCAAGTGCACCAATCTCAATGAAGAAGAAAATGAACTGGAAACAGGAGGGAAATTCAAGAATGCAGGAAAGTATCTCAGACGGAGGTCAGAGGTGAGAAATGAGGAAACTGTTGGGAGTACAGAAGGAGAAGAAGAAAGCAGCCTGGGAAAGGAAAAATTTGTCGGGAAGATCTATGGTGATTAAGAACCAAAGATTGGAACTATAAAACTAAAGTGAAAGAAACAAATCATTACAACATCTATACTTGGCTTTTGAAGAGGGTCCCAGGAGGTGAGAATCCTGGCGGATCAGAAGGATATTAGATGGTATGAAACCAGAACAGAAAGAAAAAAGAAAAAGAAAGGGGGAGACATTTATGGATAATACATAAAACTTTTAACATCCTAGATGGTGACTTCAGTGAATTTGGTCAAGGCGTTGAGCCTATAAATATCAAAAGCAGCTTTCTGGGGAAGAAATGCACACACACACACATACGCTCACACACACACACATACGCGCACACACACACACGTATACGCGCGCGCACATAAGCATGCACAAATCCTTGTACACACATGCACTTCTCTCCATCTGTCTGTCTCTCTGTCTGTCTCTCACTCACACGTACATATAATTTCTATTAAAATAAATCAATTTACATTGCTTTGGAAAAATAAAGAAGGACAGCTGCTGGGGTTTGGATCTGGAATACCCCCACTGGAGGAAATTTGAAGAGGCAGACACTAACAAGAGTCCTTCTCCTCAGCGGGGGCTGCCCTCACAGGAGAGAGGAAAGCCCAGCCTCTTTTCCCTTTGTGTACCTGGCAATGAGATGAGTAGGTTTTTCCTACTATGATGAGTTGTTTTACCACAGACCCAAAAACAACAGGACCAACTAATCGTGGACTGAATCTTCCAAACCTGTAAAACCAAAATAACTCTTTTGGTCTTAAGTTGATTATATCAGGTATTTGTTAAAGTCACAAAAAGTCGACTACCACAGTAATGAAACTATGAAATTTCCTCATGGAAGACGCAAGGTTTTTTTGTTTTTGTTGTTTTGTTTTGTTTATTTATTTTTTATCGGTACAGGGAATCGAACTCACAACTGCGTGCTTACAAGGCAGGCGCTTATGCTGCTGAGCTAAATCCCCAGCCCCAGGAAGAAGCAAGTTTAATATTATAATTCTTTGACATCATAAAATTTAATAGCTAAAACTGTAAATTTTTAACAGGAACTACAGTTCTATACAAGATAAATGAGCATGACTTTGAAAGATGTTTTATTTACTAACTTGATCAAAAATTCTTAGGTAAGTCTAGCCAGTTCACTAATAAAGAAAATAGTTCACAATTCCTTAAAAAGTTAATCATTTGACTTCACAAAATTTTAGGGTCATAAGTATGTGAAGTTATGTTTAATTTTGTCAGTATCCCCTTACACAATACCATTGCACAAAATATGTCAGAATAACATGTATCTTTCTCTCCAGTAAATCAGTGAATAGCTACAAAGTTATGTTTTCCCATTTCTCCAAGTCATCCTACTCACTGCGTGCTTGTAATCCACAAATAACTGTACATACTACTTTACGTTTAAATATTCAAAGTGATGCAAAGCTCTTCAGTTTCTTCTCTTTCCGCTGTTGGGGACTGAACCAAAGCTGTGCACATGTGAAGCAAGCGCTGCTCTAGTGAACTATCCCTCCAGCCCTCTCATTCCTATTTGAGTTAGGAAAATGAAGTCCATGAAGAAATGAACCTAGTGAGATCAGTGTCAACTAAGTTAGACTAGGAAAAGGGATTGTCTCCTCAGCAGTTATAAAGAGTTAATTTACTCTAGCTGATGAGAATAATTTTAAATTCTGCAGATAGCAGCCCTGAGGTGTCCTCTCTTCTCTCTACCCTTGTCCCACATTCCTACACTTATCAGGGCATGATTCAACTAAGACAAGCGCTCAGCCAGCATTGTCTGTTTCCTTTTTGGATGACTAAATTTTTAAAAATCTTAATTCACTAACTAATATTCTTAATCTCCCAGTGACAGTGACCTCCTCCTTTTGAAAAATCAGGATTTCTGACAATGTTCTCTCTGGTCAACTATTGTCACTGCTGAATAGACAGCCCTCTTGAGATGGGACACACACCTCCAATACAACCCAGGCACCCAGGACACATCATCCTTTTTGGCAGTCCAGTTGGCCTTTGGGAACTTTTGAGCTTTCAGTGTTTGCATAGAAAAGACTTTAGGACCCCTGAGCAAATTTCAGTCTCTAGGGTCACTATTCTGTTCTTCTTATATATGAAGAGGAGAAAATCAGTGACCTCATACAGGATGCTCAGTACACACAAACAACATCCCAGAACAACCGACAGGCCCTGAATGGTCCCTGCCTCCTTTTAAATTACAGAACAAAGTAAACTTGTAAATTGCAGAGCAAGGTATTTTATATCCGTCAACAAATCAGATTAAGAATTATATTATCCTTGTCTTTCTTGCTTTTTAAACTTGGCTATGTCTGTCTTCCTCCTATTTTGTTATTTTTCCTCATTAAACTATCTTAAACCTGATGTTAATACTCCTACTACTAATAATAATTATATTATGGAACATTTACTTTCTAATGTCTTCTTTCAAAAACTCAGCATATATTTTATTATTATTTTAATAAAGGCTATGTGAGTAATACTAATTTGTTATGATGCTGGCATTCATCAACATTTACCTTGAAAAACAACACTAGGTCATTGAAATGTAATGACCTGAGATTTCTTGGAGTAATCTGACTTAGTATTACCAACCAGAATGATAAAGCGTACTGCAGTTCCTGACTCACTTCGTTATGAAGCCTCACCCTGTACCCACAGAGAGAACAGTGGATGAAGCCGCTAGGCCCTGACTCATGGTGAGCTTATTGCCAGAAAGGCAAGAAAGCGCTGCTTAGAAAAGGAAGTGGACCGGAGCCTCAGGACCTGTCAGCCAAAACTAGCAAAAGGCACTGAGAAGTGACTACTCTTTTAACTCTTCAAGGTGACATCACATTAGGTGCAACCACATGCTTCCTTATAGTACAGATTTGTTTTCCTCTGCCTTGATGTATATTTTCATGTTTTTAGGTTTTATAGCAAGGTTAGAAACCAGGCTAAGTCATAACTCTCTTGCAGACAGAACTTTTCCAACCACTCTCACCACAAAACACACGGACAGCAGTGCAGGCTGGAAGGGGTAAAAGTGACTTGCAGGCCCCAGTGCAAAATGAAAATGTGGGGTCACTTGATCAAAACTTATGATTAATGGGCGAGGGATTTAGCTCAGTATCACAAGCGCCTGCCTGGCATGTGCAAGGTCGTGAGTTCGGTCCCCAGAACCAAAGACAAAAACCAACCAAACAAACAAAAAATAATTATGAGGAATTTTCAAAATGGTGACAGCAGAGCTTTAAACCAAGAAGGAGCACCTCTGGCTTGGTGTCTGTGCAACTGCACAAGTCGCCTGACTGTAAACTCACTGTCATTACAAGAACTTTTGAAAGTTTGTCAGCATGAATTCTTCCTTTCAGAAGTATAAAACCATTTAGCCTGTACTTCCATGTGCTCGAATCTGGCTTTAGGTAAGACAGCAACTAAATTCAGTCACAAATCAAAGGGGTAAAAAGGATGATCAACTTTTTCTCTAGTACCTTTCCAGTTCTAGCCCCTTATGCAAATGAGCCTGTTCACACAGATAAGGAAAGTGTCCCTGGGATGTTAACTCTTTCGGCATGTAGAGTGGGCAATTAATTACATAAATATCTTTTTAACCTCAGGTGACATTGAATAAAAAACAAGGAAGTCATTTTCTTTCACAAGGAGAAAGCTAAGTATGAGCAAAAGAAAACAGAACCTGAATTTCCTATTTTAAAATGGAGTGGCTTTTCTCAAAGATTCTTTGACCACACCAAAGCAAAAGACCCACACTTAAAAGGATCAGCATGGCACTAATATTTAGATTCCACACTGAAGGGCACAGCCCTGGTAATAACTGGAAGTAGACAAGAAGTTCTAAGAATAGCACCTCAGATGTTTAGTAGGCATCATTTTGGGAGCTATAGCCCTTGGCAGAAACTCCTGCTGCATCAGCTTCTGGCAGTCTTAGAAGGTAGGCATCATTTCCTAGTTCAAAAAACTCTGTTCCTATAAAACATTCAATTCTTTGAGTTTGACATACTCAGTCATTCACTGGCACTGAGAAATTGGTACAAGAACATATCAGGTACCCTCAGGTTTCTCAGTTTTGCTGTCTGGGGGCTGGTTTGTTGGCAGTAGCCTGAGAATCCAGATGGTCAATCTCTGCTCCTAATAAAATTTTAAACATGGCCTCTTAATTTCATCAACCAAGAACATGGGGGAACACATCTAGACTAGGAGTCAACCAACTCCATTTAAAAAGAGCCCTGACATAAAGGAGTGCTGGTGAATGGGTCAGGTCTAGGCCACATCCCACTGTGGTTTTGCTCCCTGATTTCCCATTAATTGGATGATCCCCCCAGAAAAGCATGCGAGTTAGGAGTTATGTTTCCAGAGGATACTCGCATCTCTCTGGTTCTAGTAACACAAGTTGCTGGAGATCCAGTCTCAGTTCCATGTCTTCTTAGCTGATAGATTTCAGGTGAGTTCTTTAACCTCTATGTTTTGATTCCATTGTCTGGAAAACAAAAATAATAACTCTACCTATGGTTTCAGTTACCCAAGGTCAACTGAAATCCAAAATATGAAACAGAAAACTTTAAAAATAATTTGTGTTTTAAATCCCATGCCCTTCTGTGCCATTCTGCTTCCTCTTGCCAGAGAAATAAATCATTCCATTGCCCAGCGAATCCGTGCTATGTATACCGCAGGCTCACTAATCACTTAATAGCTGTCTCAGACAGCAGGCTGACTGACTTGATACCCCAGTACTATGTTTAAGTCACCCTTATTTTACTTAGCAATAACCCCAAATGAATGATGTTTTCAGCAATTTTGATATGCCAAAGAAAAGCCATAAATTGCTCTCTTTAAATGAAAAGGCAAAAAAATATTAATGTTTATCATAGTTATGTATATGCAAGAAAAATAGAACCTAGAGGGTTTAGGATTATCTGAGGTTTCAGTCCTGGTGGTGGAATATATCTGCCAGGAAAAGGGGGGGCTACTATTTGGTTCAGTTTCTTGTTTGCCTTATGAATTAAGTAAATGGTAATGATAGCAATTATTTTCCAAAAGAGGCCCAGAGCCAAAGGAAAACTGAAAAGTTGTATGATTTTTCCATCATTGCTTCACTTGCTTTCTTCATCCTTTCATTCCATCCCTGCAAATCCTGTATCATTAGAATGAAACAAAAATCAAACTGGACTATTCTCGCAGCTGTGGGAGACAGTGTGTCTCCCAGGGAAGTGTTCCTGGATATGCTGCCCAGAAGCTTGGTATCATGGGATCTTTCCTGGCCTGTTTTGGTGGGTATAACTGAGCCCTCTCTCCTCACCATCCCATGTATGAGAGGAATTCTGACAGTCTATGCGTATCATGTGGGCGGGGCCTCAATCTCTGATTACCACAGCCAGTAATAATGCTAATGCCAAAGGCAAATACTGTCACAAAGGAAAAAATCTAGGGCAAGGCAGAAGTAATAGCTAACTAAGGTCCTGCAGAATACATATAATTTATGTCCACTTCATGGTGCTGATGCACGAATGACCTCTCGGTTGGCGGTTACCTTCCTCAGCTTTTTCCCTCCACCTGCTTAGTGACAAAACAGCCACTGATGACAGGAGTCCGGGATAAATCTGTCAGCATGACTTACAGGACAAAATCTCCTGGGAAAGACTTGAGGAATCCAATAAATGTAAAATCTCTATGTCCCAAACAGTAGCAAGGTTACTCAAGTTTATAATGTCTTCTTTTAACCCCTCGGGTATGAGCCTTATGACTATAATTATCCCTAACCTCAGATGACACTCTGAAGTGACACATCTTTTGCTATGATGAGGATTGCTTCTCAGATACCCGCCCCAGTGGTGGCAGGTTTTGGATAATGGTTAATGGTTATCTTTTATCTCACCAGTATGTTAGGAGCTTTGATTCTTACAGGAAGAGGCTGGGGACATTGAAAACAGAATTCAATCATTTACAGGAGTTGAGAAAAGGATTTCAAGATACTTGGAGACTTAGAAGATAAGAGGCCAGCAGGGTTTCTGAATACAAGATAAAAACAGCTCTATAGCTGTCACTCAAGTATGCAAAAGGCTCTCAATTGGCAGGCTTGACTCTATACTAGATAATGATTCTAAAAAAGGGTTTGCGGACACCCGGAAAGAACCAACACTGTCTCTTATAATTCCACTTGATTTCTTCCTTCAGAGGTCAAGGGCCCCTATAGCAATATCCAAGGTGTAGCAAGAGCAAAATTTAGCACCAAAATAAGATCACCTCAGAAAATTATGCTAGGTAGACAAGCAAAGGAAAGAGTAGAAGAGTGTGGGGTGTGTTTTGCTACTTTTCTTGTTACCAAAACAAAACACCCAACACTCAAAGTTAAAAGAAAAAAGGTTTATTTCACCTCACAATTTGTAGAAGTTTCAGTCCATAGTCAGCTGGCTCCAAGGCAGGATGGCATGGCAGAGAGGCGAAACAGTCCATGGCAAAGCAGGCAGGAGGCAGCGAAGCCCCAAGACAGCAGAAGCCTCTCCCTTTTATCCCTTGCAGATAGTCACACCTAGGCTGGGCCTTCACATTACCCACACCCAGAGCTATGTTAAGCCAATCATTGGACTAATTTAGTAATCACACACCCTTAATCCCCACTTCACACACCCTAGATTCAGCTACCTTTGAAACTCTGCACCTACAACTTCATGAGACTTTGAGGCAACATCTTGATACAAGCCCTACCAGGGTACTTTAAGAATTCTTATTACCCAATAAGTGAAACCCCAATATGATTTCCAAGGCTCCACCCAGTACAGCCAGCTTTCTCTTTCTAACTGCCTCTACCAACCCTAGATCCAACTCCAGGGTTATAGTTACAGATTCCAATGAGACTTCAGCTTTAGTGCAAGAGACCACAGATTCATATACAACCAGTTTGTCTTATGCATATGAAACTGTTAGAAGTATATTAGAGATTAACTTAGAAATACAACTGACTTTTTGGTTGCCTTTGAACTTGATGAGCAATTACTTTCCTTTAGAAGTTTTTTTTTTTTTTCCTCCACAAAAAAAGTTATTCTTGAGAAACAGGGACCTTTGGGGACACAAATCCATTTCTATTTAGGCAGTCTTTCCTGACATGTTTTTCTGCCAGTGCTGCTCAACAGAAATTTAAGACTAGCCACAAATGTAATTTGAAATTTTCCAGCAGCCAGGTTTAAAAATATAATAAAAAGAAACAGGAAGAATTTATTTCCTGAAATACATTTTCATCCAGTATTTCATCAATGCCATCAATGTTTAAAAATTATTAATGAGGCATGCAGTGTATATTTTATACTTACTTAACATCTCAATTTGGGCTCCCCCATTTTCAGTGTTCCGTGGTTACATATGGTTAGTAGCAGCCATATTGAATGGCGCAGTTCTATGCAGCCATGCTTCAATACCTTGGTGTTTCCTGTTCCTCTACCTTTCCTACCTCCCACACTTTACCTTCCATACTTCTCTTTCTGACTGCAACAAGGCCAGTTCTTGTCTATGAGACAAGAAATGAGCAATCATTTCTAGAGACTTCCAAGCTTAGAGTGATCTCCCCGGCCTCAATCCATCCAGCCTTATCAGTCTGCCATGCCACTAATCCAAACAGTCCTACTCCACGAGGCATCATTCATCAGCCACTTCAAAGGTGTGTGTCATGTCTCCCCAAGAAGTTTGTAGCCTATTGGTGAATACTAAATGTATCTTTATCTGTTTCTCCTCCAAAGCACTAAAGAGAGTGAAGAATGCATGGTGGGTTTCATAATATTGACTCAACTGAATCAATTTTATTTGTTTAGAAACTCTGCTGTTTGAAATTGGAGTAATGAGCCATTTATTTTCTAATAAAGATGCAAAAAAGTGATAAAACAAAAAGATTTGATATTCCTCCTTCTGAGACCAATTTCTTACTTATGAATAGATGCATTATATCATCAAAAAAAAATCTCTAGACTTTCCATAGCTCTACTTTCTACTACTCAGGCCTCTCCTCTACATTCAGACCATAAACATGCCTAATCACTGTTACATGTTTGAAAGGCTTTAAAATGTACGTTTTCTTGCACCTCATATCTCTTCTCCATTTTAACCTTGTTGAAATAGAGAAAACAAGAGATACTTTGAGAGAAAAAAGGTGACAAAGAAATATACTCACCTTGTACTTGGATATCTAGAGAAAAAGCGGCAGAGACAGAGAAGTAGCCGATCATACGTGTGCTCAGTTTGCATTGCTGTGCTAGGCTATGTCCGTTGAGAGCAAGTGAACAGCAGAGCTAAGAGAAGAGACTTTCATAGTAAAGTAGGGAGAAGGACTTTTAAGTACCTCTTTAGTCCCCATGTGTCATAGACTCTGACAGAGCCTTAAGGCTTTATATGAACCAAGGTGATCCCACAGGCTACCTAATGGATGCTTTTGTCCAGGAATACTTTGGAGGACTCATCAGAAACTCAGAGATCTATAGAGGCAATAAAAGTCAAGAAGACGCTAGTCGACAGAGAGGCCTCTGGGTTGTGATCAAACCATGTAATATACTACAAATTCCTCAGCTGCCAAATGCCCAAAGAAAGCATCTGGCTAAAGCAGGTCTTAGGTGAATCTTAGAAGGGACCACACACTTTCTATTTCAGACACTTTGTGCATGTTCTTTCTTTCACTGAAAATTTACTCCCTGTGCCTTTTCACATGAGGATCCTTCCCCTCATCGTTCAAATATTATCTCCTCATAAATACATTCCCTAGCCAGACTAGCTAAGAGCACTCCCCATTTTTGCTATCACAGCATTCTACTTATTTCCTTAAAAGAAAAAAATGATGAGTTATAAATATTGAATTGATTAGTTAGTACCATAACCTAGTAGTTAAGAGCCTGCACTCTGAACTTACACTCTGGATTCAAACCTTGTCTCTGTCATGTACACACTGTACCAGAAAAGTTACATAATTTATCAGTGCCTCCACTTCCTTATCTCCAAAACCCAAAATATAATAGTACCTGCTTCATAGAATAGTTCAGGGATAAAATTAGGAGGGGGATTGCTTCAAACAATCATGGTGTTTAAGAAGTATAATGTAACTGTTCGTTAAATAAATACAAAAGTGAAATACACTGTCAGAGATCCTGTCTGCCTAATTTAGTATTGTTCCCACAGGGCTTATTCCCATGCCTAGCACCAAGTAGACACTCAATAAATATTCATGAAATACATAAATGAGTAGAAGAATGACTCAATCCCATGACTTCTGTCTTTGAAGTGTTGTGGCAGAGCCCAAGAGGTCGTAAACTCTAGTGTGGAAATGAATCACCTAGGGATCTTGTTAAAATGTAGGCTGGGTCCATACATCTGGGGTGAGGGCTGAGATTCTGCTTTCTGGCAAGCTCCGGGTGTTATTGATGTTGTGGTCCATAGTCCACACTACGAGTATCAAGGTTCCAGCTGATCAGCAGCAGACCTAGATCCAGAATGGATCACCATTTCAAACTCGTCTGTCTGTCCTTCCTACTGAAGCACACTTACACCTTAAAGTCACTCCTGGTAAGGCCATGACAGAGCTGGAATTTTCTGGAAGTCTTGATGAAGACTCAATGGAACTATTCATGACCTTACTTAGGTGTGGTGTCACATGAGTCAAGCATCATCCTACTTCTATTCTTAACCACCTGGGAAGTTCTGCAAAAGTTCTCCTTATGTACTTTCCCTTTATCATCACAAGGCCATCTATACATTTCATCTGAAAAGAATCTTCTCCCTTTAGGGCTCCCTTTAGGGCCTTAAAAGGTGTGGTAAATGTGTTCCTTTTACACTAGCATTTTCAGTAATTTATTCCAGATACTGGATCTTGTATTATTTAACTCTTAAATGCTTTCAGATTTCAAATAGGCTTTGTATCAGCACATGCAAACTATGTACTTTGGCACTGGTATTTTAAGAACAAGATGGATAAAGTTTTTCAAAAGCAACATCCTGATTTTGTGGACAGGAATAGGTGTGATTATTTTTCCGGCGTGGGTTGTGTGTGGCTGAAATTACTCAGAACTGTTCACCACTTGTCTCTCAGGAGCGTTTGTATTTGAAACACTGCCATTGCCTCTGCTGCACCAAGTGCTCCAGAAAGAAACCTGCCCTTTTCCAAACTCCCAGCCAAAGTAACCTCAGGGCACTCCTGCAAGTAAGCATAGCCCACATCCAAGATACTTCGTGCACCGTGTCTGAAACCTGAATATATATCTTCTTTAAACAACTGCAGCCTGAAATGCCTAATTACCTGATTCCAAAAGCATTTGGTTAGGCATGCAACACATCTCAGTAATGAAAATGGACTCTAGTCTCCTACAGC
The DNA here is from genome assembly GCA_004027455.1 of Hydrochoerus hydrochaeris. Classification (NCBI taxonomy): domain Eukaryota; kingdom Metazoa; phylum Chordata; class Mammalia; order Rodentia; family Hydrochaeridae; genus Hydrochoerus; species Hydrochoerus hydrochaeris. The sequence goes on from PVLA01005655.1 coordinate 55,055, forward strand.
CAGTTCATAAAAGCAATGGGGTTGTTTTAATATTGTCAATTCTCTCAGCAGTACAGTCGAGTAATGTAGCAGAACTGTCTGATGGCCAAGGTAATGATCAGAAGGGATATAACGGAGAGAGTGAGAGATCTACTGGCTGATATCCTAGAATTAGGTCATTTATTCAGTTGGAAGAGTTTGGCTTGAGGGCTTCATGGCACTTGTTTCACATCCCAATGTTCCCTCCACTGCAACATTGCAGTCCTGACCACACAGGCTCTTGGGCTGAGTATCTCCATCCTCCTTACCCACTCCTTTCCGGGACCATGACACCATTTGTCATGCTGGTGAAACCTTACACTCTCTCCCCCATGCACAGGCAGCCTTCATTACTGGGTATCATTTGCAGTATTTCAGGATTTGAGGATGTTTACTGCAGCTTTACAAAATCAAGCTGTTACAATTTTCCTACAAATTCTTAGAATCAACAATCACATTGTCCAGCTGAGCTCAACAAGGTGTCCTATCCAGTCTCGAGTTCTATAATACTACTGAGCACTTCCTAAAATTTGAATATTCCACAAAGTAACATAGTATCTATGTTGGAACTCATTTCTTATGGTTCTTGGTTAATCTTAAACATTTCCTTCTGAAACATCGCTATTTACTATTGTTCTTACTGCTATTGTCATGTTAATTGTTTGTAATTTCCTGTAGATAACACTGACTTCCATCCTTGCTTCTATTCATCCTTGCTTCTATTCCTGGGCCCTACTTTAGAGTTGAAGGAGACCAGTAAGGACAGAAGGATCATCCTGAAGCTGTGTTTAAACTGCTCCATACCAGGTAGAAGGGGACAAACAGTAGAATGCATCCCCCTGTGCCCAAGACTCAGGGGCACTTTCACTGTGTCACACAGATGGCCATGACAGTCAGATAGCATTCCAAGAGGAAAGTAAGGTTTCTCTCCTCAACAGAGTCTATGAGGGTAGTCGCTGGTCTTTTAGAGAGAATGAAGACTCAGCATAGTCAGCCCCAGATATGTCAGAATTTGCAAATCATATGAAGTATCCATTTATAAAAATTCCTGAAAGGCTACAGTTTAAAGTAATAATAGTATTTCCTGGAATACAGTAGTAAACATTCTTACTCAGCTGTGGGGTAAAGGAAGTTTCTGGACAGTCACATAATTCATGAAGGACCATCACTAGTTTCTTTGTAAACGGATGAGTGAAAAGTGCTTAACATTCTCATTAAAAGATACACAAGCTCATTCATTATCCGTAAACTCTTCTGTGCTTGAATTCATAAAGGCTGACTCAAGATCCTTTATTCTCCATTGGAACCTCATTATCAACTTTCAAGGTTAAAGTTGGACTAGATGTAGCAGCAGACTATTGGCCTGGACTGAGACGACAAGGTGCTCATTCTGGGCACATGCAACGGTGTGACCTTTGATTAACTAAGTCCAAATTCCAAAAATTCAGTTGTCAAATATATTTTAGGTTAATATTCATAAACATGTTTACCCTAATTCAAGTGCCATCAGAGTATATCTTTTATATTTCAAAATGAAAAGAGTGCTATTAATAATTATGATGGGACAACAGGAATAAATCTAGACCTTCCCAGACAAACTAGAACATGTGGTTATCCACTAGGAAGAAGATAGAAAAATAAAATGCTTCCTCCTGCATTTATCTGGATTCTTTCTTTCTTTCTTTCTTTCTTTCTTTCTTTCTTTCTTTCTTTCTTTCTTTCTTTCTCTTCTTCCATTCTAGGAGGCTTGCACATTCGTTAGCCTATCTGGTAATTAATTATATCCATTCCCTTATGTGGGAAGGATAAAGATTTTTATCTCTAATTGGACAGACAGAAAACTAACTGAGTGATAGAAAGGGAAGTCCAGTGCTCATGTGTCTCTGGTCTCCTGATTTCTACCCCATCTGCAGTAGTGGTCAGCTTCCCCTAATTGCATCAGAATGGAGATATGAAGCCAAGAGCCAGCATGTCATGATGCCAGGTTTGTGGGTTCATGCCTGTTTTCTCTATGGGTTTAACAAGTCTGATATGTGCACAAAGTACTGGCTGCAGAAGAGAATCTGTGGCAGTGTCTTAATACTAACCAGCAGAGAAGCTGGTTAGCATTAAGTGCCTAGAGGGTCATAAGCCGGGACAGACAGCCATCTTTTCTTCATTACTGCTCAACTTCCTACAGCATCACTAGACAAGCAAACCACATCCATCTTTACGGGCAGCTTCGAAAGAAAAAAGGATGAAAGACACTCACGGGTAATGGAGAACATCCTCACACAGAAAACTGTCAAGTTTGGTCAGCTGATTTAGATCCAGTTTACTAACCTCACTTTCTATTTATTTCAAAGCATGATTTCTTAGATCCTGGTATAGTGTGATATATTTAATTTTTATCTGTGTTGTCAATCACAATAAGGTCAAATGGCCTGATTCCTCTCTTGATGTGACTTCCTGGTGTAGAGTTTGAGTACTGGATCCCAATCTAACTCAAATGGCCACATAACAAGGCCTCAGTCCTCTGTTCCAGTACAGGGCTGCTGAATACAGCATACCGAGTTACGTCTGAATCTTGGATAAATGATAAATAACAAGTTAGTATAAGTATGCCCCCAAATATTCAGTGGGCTACACTTATACTAAATGGCATTTAATTGTTTTTTTGGTTTGTTTATCTTAAATTCAAACTTAATTTGGTGCTCTGTATTTTTATTTACTAAATTTAAACTTGGTCAGCCTGCCCTATACTAAAGACACTTGGCACTCCTCAAGAAAGCTACTGTCCTCAGGTCTAACAACATTTAAAATGTATTTTAAATACACCAGACCTGAGTACACACAGTTGACCACAGATTTACTTGAAATTAGAGTGAACTGTTAAAAAGAGATTGTTCAACAAATGCAGAGATTTTTAGACATACGATCATTGATGTGAATTGGGAAATTCCTATTCTACTTTCCACATAAAGAGTTTACACAAAAATTGTCTCGTATGAAGCTCAAGATTTTGTGTAACAGAAAAAAATGATCTCTACAATGAGCCACAATGGAAGCAATTTGCTGACTTGTAGCCATTGATCAATGGCATCTTCCAGGGCTGGTCAGATGAGGTAGGAAAAATAATTCATCTAGAAATAAAAATTGCTACATGTTTTCACTCCTGTCTGAGTAAGAATATAAATGAACAAAGGAACCACTTGGATGGGAGAATTAATGTACTACGTGACAAACAGCAAGTTCCTGGGAAGTGCCCTAGTCCACTTGTAACTGAAAGATGTGGTGACAGAATGGTGACAGAAATTATTGAAATGCTTTTAAAATTCTAGGTTGTAAAGCTTTAAGGTGAACAAAAATCTTTTGCAATTTGTCCTCATAAATATTTAATAAATGACTGCCATTTTAAAGGGGAAAATATTTGTTAAAGCCCATAAATGTTTCAGTTGGATCTTTATATTTATAAAACCATCAACTGGTTTCATTTATACTACTAGTTTATATTAGTTCATCAAAATGAATGTTTTATTATTATCTGTTTCTTCTTTTGCGTAAGAATCTTTTTGTATTACGTCTTGTACTCTGAGTAACTACTTTGAAGATAATGATACACAGTGTAGTAAGTATCATTATTCCATTATTACTTCATTATAAAATTTTAATTTATTTTTTTGTAAAATTATGAAAACATAAATCATATTTTGAATGTTTTAGCATAATTGAATATGAATTATACTGGAGAAGGGCATGGTGGCTCAGGCCTATACTCCTAGTTACTCAGAAGAACTCAGAAGAAACAGAAGGATCTCAAGTTCAAGGCCAACCTGAACAAACTGGAAAGACTCTGTTGCAAAAAGAAATTTTTTTTTTAATTTTCAGGATTTTTGGTTGAAATTCACGTTATTAAAAAAAGAAATTGTCATGAAGAGTAAATTACAATCTTTTCCCCCTTTTATAAATTCTTCATGAAATATATTTGACAATTTAAAAAGAAAATTTTGAAAGTTGTTTTCATTTCTGAATGCTGATGACTTATCTTTTTGACTATTTCTCACGCTGGTGAATTATTTTTAGCTGCTACAATAATTTGATAACATTTTAAAATTAATAACAGCAACAACAAAATTTTTTTAAAGGCTAGAAATTGTAGCCCAGCACTTTCCAGGCATGACCAACATCCTGGGTTCAATCCCTAGTACTGCCAAGCAGAAAAAAAAGATATGAGTTTAAATCTTAAACCCCATGGGGCAGTCACAAACCAGGAGGGTAAAAAGCATACACTCCAGAAAGGAATAAAGGATTTTGAATCAACCATAAGTGATACACAATTTCATTTTGCTTACGATTAAATTTTCCACAGTTCTCTACAACAGGATTCTTGAGCCAAGGCTCCAGTACAAAATAAGGGATCCATGGTTTATTTATTTTGAAGATAATGATTTGAAAAGTGTTCAGGGTCTTCTCTGCACACCAAGCTCCTTCCAGGGCAATCTTGGCCTCCTCCAGAGTGGAGGGGCAGCTCTGATGAGGAGCCCGGACCTCACATTAATCTTGTGCTGCTACAGTCCTTCCATCCAGTCACCGCCTGGCCAGATGCCAGCTGCAGTGGCAAACATGAAGCCCATGGAGATATGGTCATTGCTGACCTGTGTAAACTGGAAATCCCATCTCTGACTTCCTTGTAATCTAAAATTCTGAACTTGGAACTTGATCAGCCTTTCACCTGGTCATATTTGAACTCAAGATATTTCTTATTGCAAATAGAACCCAAATAAAAATCCATTCTAGTACAAGAAAGATATCATTTTAATCTAAACAGAGCTAAATCCTCTCATTCTCCCTTCTCCCCTCTCCCTCTCATTCTCTCCCCTCCCTGTCTCCAACACTGAACAGCGGTCCTGAAGCAGCAGTTAACTTTCATTATTTTATGATTCGGCCCCTTCATTTTGTCATGGAAGGTTTTTAAGTCTGTATGCATGAGAGCTACAACATGGCAAGGCCTTCATAATCACCTATGATTAATGCTAAGAAGCCCCAATGGTACAGTCTTTAATGACAGCCTTAGAATTGCAATGTCTGATCTTGGCTCTAATACTGTCAAAAGTGCTCTAATCTGCTCGAGTTAAGGGCTCATACATCTATTCTGGTGCCCATCCAGGGAAACAATTGGCAATTTTTTTTTCATTCCTGCCCCAATATTTATCCTTTTTTCTATTTGCCTCATAATGTAGAAATGGAAGAAGCAAAGAGTGTGTGTCCTCTGGAATCAATTGTAACTACTGCTATTACACAGGTCATTTGGTCCAAATTGAGGCATCCTGCCTGGTTTTTCTGTGCCTTGACTTCAAGGCAACAGAGAAAGGAAAGAGTCGTTTACAAAAAAATCAAAGTGCCATAGAGGCACTTTCTGGGAGAGGTCACCAACACATCATAGGATATTTCAGGGCTAATTTCAGCGTACCACTAACATGACCAGCTATAGAGATCTCCAATAGTATCTGCTTATTTTAAAATGCCTTCATATTTAAAGTAGTGGATGATTCCTGCATCTAGAGTTAACAACTATCAGACTAAGTGGGCAGCTCTTGTTCATACTTGCATGCATTTTTAAATTAAGTGCATCCAGTTTCAGGGTTGGCAGTCAGCGCACCTTTCTTTTAATATGGTGAGATGATATCACTGAGTTTCTGTCTCAGCTTGACACCAACCAGCTGTACGACCTTTGGAGCATCAACTAACTATTCTAACCATCCATTTCCCCCTATCGTAGGAAGCTAACCTGTTAGGATTTTTAAACCTAATGTTTGGATGCACTGTGTCTCATGTTTCTGTGAAAATGCAGAAAGATCAAGGAACATGTGTTAGAGTAAGTTAAAAACAAAAGCAAAAAGGCATCCACATTTTTATCACGGTGATTGGTTTAATGTGAACTATTTTTTAAACTATCAACCCCAAGCTATGTCTATCTCAGTTAGGCCTTATGGACAATATATCCTACAGAAATTATTTCAATAATGAAAAATGAAATCAGCAAGCTAAGGATGGTTATTCAACTGATTTGATTTGACTCCTGAGATCCATAGAGAGAAATTTTTGCTAATGGTGTGTGTGTGTGTGTGTGTGTATGTGTGTGTTAGCCCATCTGATAATTCAGACAGAGAAGGAGTGGGAATAATATGAAATCACTAAGAGACAGCTGAATTTGAAGTTGGACCCTAATTATAAGAATCAGAGAGCAGGGGATATAGTTTAGGGGTATAACACCTGCCTGGAAAGTGTGAGGTTATGTGTTCAATATCTGGTACCAAAAAAGAAAAGAAAAAAGGAAAAAAAATAAGCAGAGGAGTGGTAATAGGAGGAATAACACAAATGAAAGGATTTGGAGATACATTCTATCAGAATTTAGATTGGGGGAAGGAAACAGGCAATTGGATGCCATTAATCCACTTGAACCTCTTGCTTTTCTAGAAGTTGAAAATGTCCAGCAGAGACTTAAGTATTCTGAGAAAAAGGGAACAGATACTTAAAATCTGAAGCACTATTTTTGCTTAACTACTGAATCTTAAATAGCAAGGACTCTTGAATTCTAATATGATTTCAAAAACTTCTGCACTGTGAAAATTGTAGATCTTTTCAAATATACCATATTTTCTGAGAAAATGTGAAATAACTGGTTTTCATATATATATATATATATATATATATATATATATATATATTAGCCATGAATCACTTCTTGACCTTTTGACTAAGATGAAGTGCATATACAATATAGGAATACACACAAACACACACACACACACAGACCCAATATTGTTAGTTCATTTGAGAGACAGGGCCTCACTGAGTAATTCAGAATAGCCTTGAACTTGTGGCGTAGCTCAGGCCATCCTGAAACTTGCAATCTTTTTACCTCAACATCAGCCTGCTGGAATTATAGGCGGCAACTACACCAGGCTAGTCATATTAAACATCATGGTGCAGAAATTACTTTTATGGATTAACATAATTGTTCAGTCTCTAAAATTGCAACAAGAGTAAATGTACCTGAAATTTGGGGAGGAATGCTGTTGTTTAGATGAATGAAGAAGCTTTTCAAACTTTAACATGCACTTGAGTCCCTTGGGGATCTTGTTAGAGGTGGATTCTGATTCATGGGACAGGCCAGAGAATTTTGTAATTCTAAGAAATTCCTAGGTGTTGCTGCAGCTGTTGCCTCTACCCATACCACAATTTAAGTAAAAAGACCTGTAAGGGGTCAATTTTCAAAGAATTTGACCACAGCTATCTATGCTTTGATTATATCTTTGATGATTTGCAAAGTGATTCTAATTCCGCCAGGGTTCAGTTTCAGCCGTAATTATTACACATACACAGACCCATTATTTACGCCTTCTCATTGTTTAGGCTGTGGCCCATTAAAGGGCTGTACCCCACGGAGTATAAGAAAAAAGCAGGGCGCGAATACAGAGAAGAATTTTTCTTTGCCTCCTATTCTTCCTCTTTCCTTCAAGACTAATTTAGCTTCACCCATGAAGTTTGAAGTGAGGATTATGGAAGGCATCAGACTGGGTGTGCCAATGAAAAATTGATCTGCTGCTGGGAGAAGTGAAACTTACAAGCATCATGGGCCACCATGGGAAAAGCTCACCTTACTTCATTTAAATACTATTCCAGAGTCCAGGGATATAGCAGGATTTGAAACAAATGAAAATTTACGATTTCATATTCTAATGGAAGGTACAAAACCCCTTTTTCTTAAAAAACTACACATAAATTTTTAATTGAGAACATGAGAAAGTTTTCCTAAATACCAAGATTATGTATTCATAGCAGCACTTTTACAACAGGCAAAAGGAAGAAACCAAAGTGTCCATCAACACATAATAGATAAGCAAAATGTAATCTACACATTCAATGAAATACTACTTAGCCTTTAAAAAGGAAAGAAACTCTGACACTTTACAACAAGAGTGAACCTTGAAGACATCATGCTAAATGAAATAAAGTCACACCAAGACAAGCACTGTGTGATTGTGCAGAGAATAGATAAATTTATAGGGTCAGAATGTAGAAAGGTAGTTGCCAGGGGTAGAGGGAGGGACAAAAATCAAATATACATATAAGTTTTAATAGACATGGCATTTCAGTCTTGCAAGATGAAGTGTTCTCAAAATCTTCTGTGCAATAAAGTAAATATACTTAACAGTACAAAACTGTACCCTTAGAAATGGTTGAGGTGAATTTTACTACCATACCCTTATAAATGGTTCAGGTGAATTTTACTACTGTATCCTTAGAAATGGTTGAGGTGAGGTCTTACTACAATTTTTAAAACATTTTGGAGAAAAGTCAAGATAAGTGCAGACAAGTATATCCGGGATCTATGGAGGAAAAAGAAGTCTTATGTTCTATGCTCTGGCAGTACCACCAGCTCTCTAACCTCCAAAGGACTCTCTGCCCCACATACAGCTCAGGAAAGCTCACTGCCTGGAATACAAGGCCCAGCAAGCTATGCTGTGAGCACAGTCCAATGCCTGAGAAAATGTGAAATAACATGCCCTGACCCAAATGCCCATTGCTAAGCTCAAACTACGGCCAGTTTGTCCATGATGATGCTAACAAGCTCAGTTTCACTCAAAGTCTGAAATCTGTTGCTGAAGATTGAGCCCGGCTGTAGGGCTCTGAGAGTCCTGAATTCTACTGCATCAGGGAAGAGTTTGTGTGTGTTCCTTGAGGTTATCCTTCAGTTCACAAAGCTAGCAAGAGAAATCCTCACACCAAGTCAGTTGGTATTTACAGAGATATGCACAGGTTGACATCTGCAGGCCGCTAGAGTCAGGGCCCTGAAAGGAAAGTTCTACTGCACTGCTGGTGATTCTCCCCTAAGCCTGGCAGAGGAACAACACTCTCCAGTTCTATTGCTACCATGAATTTAAGTAATATTTGCAGGATCCACACCTCATAAACAACTTAAGAGAATCAAAAAGAATAAAAGGAAGAAGGAACAAAAGCTATTGCACTGTCAATTATATGTGAGACATCCCTTGAAACTTACAGAAATAACAAGGAGAAAAATTAAAGTCCAGCCAAATGGGAATGCTGTATTATTGGGACCTCTTATTAGTAAAGCCTAGGAAAATTGGCATTAAAAGAATTTATTTCAAATCTCTCTCTCTCTCTCTCTCTCTCTCTCAGACTCCACAAAATGTTCACACTCGTATCTTCAGAGGTGGCTCTGTCTAATTTTTGTTTAATTTCCTTATCCTGTTTCTATTTCAGTTTCTTCCTATGCTAAGTAGATGCAATAGTACTTTCCCCCAGGG